>RJWT010056102.1:0-10074 GCA_004365215.1 Cuniculus paca
CTATTTCCAGGAGCCAAAGCTGTGTTTGTGAGTCAGCAGAGTGTGCAAAAAACAGTAAGCCATTCTATATGCAGACAGACAGGCAGGAGAAGCAGCAAGGAAGGAACCCCCGACAGGGTGGGCACAGTGACAAAAGAGCCAGCAAGCCAGGCAGAGAGCGTGAGGGAAAGAGGGAACCCGGCAGGTAGTTCACAGCCCAAGCCCACAGCTCAGTATCCTTCACCCCTACAGCCTTTGGTTCTTCATCTGATGCACGCGCTTCATCTGATGCTGTGTCAGTCAGATTTCTGTCACTGTAACAAATACCTGGGGTCATCAATTTAGAAAGATTCATTTTGGCTCACGGTTGTGGGTGTTCTAGTCCATGGTCAGCTTATAGGCCTCTGGTAGAGGACAGTACAGCATGGTGGTGAATGGGCAGCAGAACAAACCCATTCATGGCCATGAACAGGAAAAGACTGGTGTCCCGCATTCTCCTTCCAGTGCTTACCTTAATGACCTAAGACCTCCCCCCATGGCTCCTCTTAAATCTGCACCACTTCTAAGTCTCCAACCTGTTTCTGAGGTTGCAGCCCTCAGGGCCTGATCACCTTTTCAAGGACCCAACTCTTACCACTGTGGCATTGGGGACTAAGTTGCAGGGTGAACTTTGGAGGGACACACATATGCAAACCACAGTGGCCCTCCCTGACCAACCCTGCCCAAGTACCCCTCGAGTCACACCCAGTGTTCAGTGTCTGAGTCACCTTCATAAGGGCCATGATCCTGATAAGATGGGCTATTCTTTGAGGCCAACATCCCTGCTAACTGATGGCCTTGGAGCTGTAAGGGATCCTGAGAACCCAGCAGGATCCTATGCCAGGCACAGTGACCAGTGTTTTTGCCAAACATCACAGAAGGGGTGTGATCAGCTGCCAAACCTGGCAGGGGCAGAGAAGCCACATGATTTGCCCAGTCACATAATCCAGAACGAAGCTGGAGAGAATCGGGATCAGGATGTTCTCGGCTGGATTCCAGGAGTTTGCCCATCCCTGCATATGGAAACTAAGCCTGTGGTCGTTCCCTCTTCACCTTCATTTTGCAGACCAAGAAAAAGGCAGGGATGAAGCATCACAACAGGCACCAGGTACCGACCCAGCTCTGCACATGTCTGGCCTGGTCTCACCCTCAAGACTCTACGAGGTGAGAAAGTCATCATCCCACTTCACAGACAAGAAAAGAGAGCCTTAGGGGGATGCGTCATATGCCTGGTCTTCCTGCTGGTCCCAAGGACAGGATTCAAACCTGGGTCTGTCTGACTCTTACTTTCAAATCCTTACCACTGTGCTGTGCTGAATCCCAACCCAGGACTCAGAGAGAGAATGGCTGTCACCCTCACCTCCGAAAGGTGACACAGTAAGTGTGCAGTGTTGCAAAACCAGAGAGCAGATTTTTGGAGGCCCAGTTCTGAGCTCCCCCACCTCCAACACCAAGAAGGGTCCCCAGGGGAGCACAGCGTCCCCATGCTGCCCTGCCAAGTGAACCCCATGCATGGCTGTGAGGTCCCCGGCACACAGAACCATCTGCAGGAGACTGGCAAACTAGCTCCCCATGAGCACACCATGCTCTGCTCTCCCTAATCAGTTCCCTCCGGGGAGCAGTGGCCGGTGCCTGTTGTCAGCCCCACATTGTGCCCCAGGGGGCCGTGGCCATGGAAATGGCACCATGATGACCTTGCTGAGCCCCTGTCACAGGGTGGGACATCCCACATGCTGCGTGTTTATCATCTCCCACCACTCTTCCTTACATCCCAGGAGGCAGGTTCTAGGGACAGGTTAGGAAACACAGGCTCCGACGGTAACATTCGGGGGCCTGGGCCAAGTCCACCTGACCTGGCCACCTAGGTGCTCACCATCGGCCAGTGGCTTAGGACCAGGATGATGATTCTGCACCATCTGACAAGGCAGGCACTGGAGGTCAGGGAGGATGGTGAGGACAGAAGAATCAAGTAGCCAACAGGGTAGGGTACAAGTCACAGTGGCCTTGGGTCCTGCTCCATTCTCTTCACGTCCATTCTACACCAGGCACAGGGACAGGGACCCAAGACCCATGTTCAAGAAATCCCTAATAACAGCACTTCTGGAAAACAGGGATTTGGCTGTAGACACTAGGACCAGAGAAGTTAAGGAGTTCGGCTACGGTCACATAGCTCAGGAGCAGAAAGGCCGGGGAGCCAGCTTAGCTAGTGCAGCTGCGTTTTTAAAGAATAAATATAAATAAATGTTTTGGAGAAAATTCTCCTGGGATCCCTTATATTCTGCATCCCTTTTGAGTAGAGGCATCAGTAGCTTTTCCTCAGGACTACTTTTTCAAACATGTTTGTACAGTCAGTAGCCTTGAAGAAAGAGCGTCCTCGAGGGGCACTGGGCACCTTTGTTTCCCGATGAGGTTAACAAAGAGGTTTTCTCTTTCTTACGAGGCAAAGGCCAGGCAGGTCTGCGGGAGCCTCCTTTAGCAGAGTGGGCTTCCCTATGCCTGAGGGTTTCGGGCTGTTACACCACTGTGTGTGCAGAAATTTAGAAGGGCACCAATGTGAAGAAGAAGCCCAGCTGCAGGCCGTGCGGAGCGTTAGGTAGGCCTCTGAAGCTAGGCCTGGGGTCTCCTGTCTTTCGCTGGCATCACTGACACTGCAGGGTAAAAGTTTAGACTCTTCATGGTTCTTGACGTATCTGTGTCAAGGTCCAAAAATATCAGTCACACAAATTCCAGAGGGGAGATCTTGGCTCAACAGTAGCATTCAGGAACAGTGAATCCCCATCAGAATATGCCGAAGGTTCAGCATTGCACAAGGCAACAGACAGCTCTCACTGGCCACATTAATGAGGGCATCAGTGCTAGATCCCAGGAGGTGACAGACATTCCTAGAGTACTAAGTCCACTTCTAAAGAGAACTGCTTCATCAGAGCACTCTCACAGACCACACTGACCTAATGAAGGTTCTAGAGAGAATGTTCACTGGGGAAAACGGTGAAAATGGCCACATTTAGTTAAAATAAAAAAGGGGTAGAGGTGCTGCATAGGGAAGACACAAGGTAACAACTGACACACATTAACAATGATGGCATTTGTGCTTTTTTAATTTTCATGGTGCTGGGGATGGAATCTAGGACCTTCCTTCTGAGCTACACCCCCAGCTGTTTCTTTTAGAGGCAAGGCCTCAATAAACCATTCAGTCTGGGTTTGAACTTGTGGTCCTCCTGCCTCAGCCTCCCAGAACGCAAGGATTACAGGGCTGTGGCACCATGCCCAGCTCTACTCACGAGTAAGGAGCACGATCTCTAGTGAAATATGCGTGCAACCCTGGGACAGCACTTCAGACTTCTCCGAGGCAGCCAGAGGCCTCTTCTGACCAACCAACCCTCTCTTCTTGGCACCATCCCAGCTCAGCAGGGAAAGTCCCTGGTCCTGGGCAGACCAGGGGGGCTGCTCGCCCCCTCTGAGCCACCATTACGGCAGTGCAGGCCAGAAGTGTGGCAAGGACTCCTCTTTCAAAGCCAGCTCCACAGCCTTTCTGCCGCGACACATCCAGCAAGTGTCCAACCCTCTGAGGGCCGCTCTCCTCACGAGTGAGCTGTGACTGATCCAGGGCCCCAAGATGGGACTGAGCAGCAGGAAAACCAAAGGCTGAGTGGACAGCCGGAAGCACAGGTTCAGCACACAGCAGACACAAGGGGGTGGGGCGGGGGAGCTGGAGTGCGAGGGATAGGATGGGTGGTTTGGCGCTGACCTGGTGGCTTTGGGGAAAGCTGGAACCCGGAGGCAAAATGGAGGTGTCCAGCAGGCTGATGCAAGATGAGTTTTTGGGTCTAGTTTTTCTCTGGCTTTTATTGATTCTCTGCTGTGCCTTCATTTATTTATTATTTACCAGGCTGAGCAGCGGCAGCAGCAACAGCCCTGACATCAGGGGGGTGAAAACTTGTGCACTCTGGGACCCTGAGTCAGGAGGCTGCTCTAGCAGAAACTGGATGCAGCCAGAGGCAGAGGAAGAAAGGAAGTGACAGGAACCCCCAGCCCAGGACGGGGGCCGGTTCCTCCTCCCCAGCCTCCACACCAGCCTGTCTCAGCCTTGGAACAGGCGCTTACACGGGGCACAGAGGGCTGGGACGCAGCACTCATTTGGGGCTCAGCTCTCCCTGCACCGCCTCAGCGCTCTGCAGTCTACCAGACGTCAGTCAGCTGGTTCCCGGGCTCTGGGGTCAGACCTCGCTCTAACCACGGCTTAGCCCCTTCCTAGCTCCATGACTTGGCCCTGACCCTTGGGCTCTCTGGGTGCCATCTAGACTCTGAAATGTGCACGTGGACAGAACTTCCTGCATGGTGTGATTGGTGGCACTTGGCCTGGCCCTGGACAGATGTCCCCTCATCTATGACACCTGACCCTTTCTTCTCCTGGGGGAGAGCTCCTGCCTCACCTGTCTGCCCACAGACAATGCTTGGCGGGATGTGCATGACCCACAGAGCTGGTGAGGGATGACAAAGGTGACAGAGGCTGGCTTCCTGATGCTCAAACACACCTCCTGCCTGGCCGCACTGCCTGATTGATTTATTGAGCTGCTGGAGACACAGCGGGGCCAGGTGGCGCCTCCATGGGAGGGATGGAGGACATCAGCGAGGAGGCAGGCGACATGGGCAGTGCCGCTATCAATGGCGCAGGGGACCCGGGAGAGAGCATTAGTCACCCCCTCAGAGCTCCCTCCCAGCTGCCAGAAGCCAAGACTTAATGTATTTCTAATCATCTTCCACATCTTTGTGCTGAGGAGACAGACAGGGAGGCCTCATGGGGCCAGGCAGGGTCCCACCCATGCACTGAACCACAGGCTGCCCCACTGGGCAGGACTCAGGTTGCAGCCACCTGCCCTGCCCCTTGTTTCTTCCTGGCGGGGAATGACCTCCCCAGGGTTCAGATTTGGGGACTGAGGTCTAAGGCCATCCAGCCCCCTCATGAAGCTGGCACCCTTCCAAATGGCAGCACTGAGACCCAACACCTGGGTCACAGGTGGGCGAAAGGTTCCGTAACAGGACACCCAGAAGGGAGCCAAGTGGTCAAGGCAGCTGGGAAGGAATCCGTTCAGTATAGGTGTGCTTTGCCTTAGCAGTGGGGAAAAATTCCTTTCAGACAAAGTGTGGCTCTGGTCTGCTTAACAAATCTTAAAAGCAGCCCCTGAAAGCCTGAGACTCTTCTCAAGTAACTGAACTGCATTCCAGGACAACCTTCAAGCATATTTACAGGAATACAAAAATATCCAGCCTGCAACAAGGTAAAATTCACTTGGGCATCCAGTCAAGAACTATCAGTCATGCAAAACAGCAAAACAAAACAAAACACGAAGCACATTTGGAGAAAGGACAGTCAATCAAAACCACCGCTGACCAACACAGATTTAGAACTGGTAGACAGGGACATTAAACCAGTGGTTATAACTGTATTGCATGTGTTTTTAAAAAGCTACAGGAAACACTGCATGCGTTAAGATGAGAATGGAAGACCTTTTTTAAAAGACTAAGCTTCTACAGACAACAACCACAATTTATGAGATCACAAATACACTGGGTGAGATTGTTATCCGTTTAGATATTGCAGAATAAAATGTTGATGAATATGAAGATATTTCAGTAATCATTATCCAAATGAAACACAAAAAGAAGACTCAAAAAAAAATACATACAATATCGATGAACTATGAGAGAACTTTAGGCAGTCTAATACGTACACAAAGAGTCTCCAAAGGAGAAGAAAGAAGGAATGGAAAAAATACGTAAAGAAGTACTAGAAGAAAAATTTACAAATGTGATGCAAAGTAAAACTCACAAATGTATCTACAAACCAAAGCATAAAAAACATGAAGATAATTGCATAAAGTCAATTGTAATCAAACTGTTCAAACCACACTATAAGGAGAAAACCTTAAAGGCAAAAAGGGAAAAAAGAAACATTATGTTCAGAGGAACAAAATAAAGATAGCAGTAAATTCCTCACTGAAAATAATATAAAGTAGGTGGAACAGTATCTTCAACCAACCTGCTAACTTAGAATTCTATGCCCCAGTGAAAATCCGAAATGACGGCAAAGAAAAAATGATGTTTTTACAGACACACAAAAACTGGAAGAATTCATTACCAGCGCTTCTGTAGTGCTAGGGATGTAAAGTCTTTTAGGCATAAGGTCAAGGATGCCTCACAGAAATATGGCTCTGTATGAAGGAATGAAGGACACTGAAAATAATGACTACAGGGGAAAGAGTTAAGGCTTTTTCCCCCTTTTATTTAAATCATTTAAAAGAAAACTTTCAATAAAGACAATATCAATGTAGTGTGAGGTTTATAACATATGTACAAGGAAATGTGTAATAACAATAGCACAAAACTGAGAGGGAAATTCACTTGTAAATTTCTTACCACATATGAAGTGACAAAGCATCATCACTTGCAGATGGGCTGTGAGCTAAAATGTGAAAGCAACCACTAAAACAAAAAATAAACTGTTGTGTCTAATAAACTGACAGAAGTAACAGAAAAATAAAAATTTCTTAACTCAACAGAAGGTAGAAAAGAAAAAAAGAATAAAAAACAGATAAAAAAATAGAAAAAATATGATAAATCATATCCTTAAACCACACCATATCAAATTACACTAAATGTAAATGGCTTCAGGTTTAAACACTTTAGTTAAAGGCCAGAGATTGTCAGACTGGATTTTAAAATTAAGTTCTTTAAAACTCATGCCCACACATAAACCTGCACCCAAATGTTTACAGCAGTTTTTTTTAATAGATGCCAAAACCTGGAAGCAACCAAGATATTCTTCAGTAGATGAACAGATAAGTAAACTGGTACATCCAGACAATGGATTATTACTCACTGCTAAAAAGAATGGGCTATCATGTCAAGAAAAGACATTGTGGACACTTACGTGCACATTACCAAATGGATCTGAAAAGGCTGCATACTGCATGATTCCAATTTACTGTAGAAAAGGTGAAGCTACTAAGACAATAAAAGGATGAATGGGATATTTTATCAGGGATTAAGTGGAAGGAGAGAGAAACAGATGGATCTCTGAGGGATTTTAAGGCCATGAAAACATTCCACATGATCCTATAACAGTGGATACTTGTCCTTATACATTTATCCAAACCCACAGCATATCCAATACCAAGAGTGGACCCTATTGTGATTGTAGATCCTGGGTGACAGTGACCTATCACTGCAGAGGCATTGATTGTAGCACATATGCCACTCTGCTGGAAGATGCTGAATTTGAGACAGGCTGTATATGCAGGACAATGGGTACATGGGAAATCACTGTACTTTCAATTTTTCTGAACCAAAAACTTCTCAGATATATAAATCTATAAATAAAAACTAAGTAAAAAAAAAAAAAGGATATGGTGGAAGAGGCCTGTATTTGAATTCTGGTTGTGTGCCCTTGGGGAGTGACTTGGCCTCACTGAGCCTCAGTTTCCTTGCTTCTCAAATGGATCTCAAAAGGACCCATCCTCCTGGCTGCTGTAAGGATTAAGTGAGATGGATCTGTGCATTGTTCAGTGTAGCACCTGCCTGGTACCTCATAAGCATTTGATAAATGACAGCTGTGATGAAGGTGCGGACATCTCAAGGGGATGGGACAGGGAGGGACAGAACAGAGATGGGTCCCCATCACCTCAGGTAGGAGGCGCTAGGAGACACACAGCAGGTGCTGCATGAACTCTCGTCATCCACCTCCAGATGTCCCAGTCCTCCGAGCTCCGTGAGATTCCAGGTTCCACTCAGATATCTGGAATCTTAAAACACAAGCCAGCAACTCGGCCCAGAAACATTTCTCCAGATTTTCACCTCTTCCTTCACTGCTCCTGGCACCCTTCTCAGACGAGGCAGATCTAATTAGAATGACAAAACATTTACATCTTTTCCATGGGAATTTAAACAAGACAGGCCCTTTGGTTACACACACTTGAGATAATAGACAATTTGTATTCTAATGATAATCCTTGCCTTAAGAAGCACGGTCTAAGTCGCAGATGGAATTCTATTTTCCTGGGCAGTGGTGCAATTCCGCGGGGACGAGAAGCTTCTGCTAGTTTCTTGCAGATCTGCCTGAAAGATCCCACAGGCCCCTGAGTGTAGCTAAGACCCATTCAAAAGAGAACAGAACTGTTTCTTCAGTGCTACCAGACATCTTTTGATGTTTTCCCTTCTCCATGAAAAATAATTAAAATGCAAATTAACTGTGAGTTTCCTGAGGTCCTGGGGGTGAGGCAAAGTGGGACTGGTAGGGAACAGCTCAGCATCTCAGCTACCCTGAGACCCATGTGGTGTCCCCTGGAAGGTCAGGCCAGGGTCAGCATGATGACCCAGGGATGACTGTCCCCTCCCACCTGGCAAGGCCAAAGAAGGCTCCCAGACGCAGGCTGGTGGGCGAAGTGGGGCAGCCCCACTTCCTCAAACACAGAAAGCCAACATGAGGTCAAACCAATGACGCGGCCATTCTGAAGGTCAGACTGGGACAAACATCAGCCTCCAACCATCAAAGCCCACCTCCATCAAAGCCCACCTCCTAGTAACGAAGGACTTCTCTCCAGCCTTGCCATACGCAAGGCTTCGCCAGGCTCTGCACACACCTGTTTGGTTCAGAGACAAGGCCTCCACAGCCCCAGGAGGAACCCGACCCTCATACCAGTTCCTTTCAGTCCACGCGGTGCCCGTCTCCCCCGACGGCCACCACTGTTCCTTCCCTCCCCCCTGGACACATGCGCGATCCCCACAACAGGAGGCAGAATCCGATTCCCCTTCCAGGATTTTCTTGACCAAGAGTCTCTCTAGCATTGCCGACATCCTGGGACTCTCCCAGGCTGGTCTTAAGAAGCCACAGCTCCCCGAGGAGTGTCGGAAGGAAGCCTCGATCACCCGGGGATGAAGAGCCAAGTGGTGAGAGCAGCGGGTGGTCCGGAGGTGCCTGTCACGTGCAGGAAGTAGCCACATGCCGGAAGCTCACCTCCAGCCCCAGCGCCCCTGCTGACGTTTAGAACAGAAAAACAAACCGACAGCAAAATAAACGGTTGCCTTAAGCTGCTAAGTAACCAGAACAACAAGCAGTAAGTAACCAAAGCAGCCCACGCCATGGATGTTTGGTTTGTGAAAAATGCCTAATTATTGCCAATATTAAATACTTTAATGGTGGAAAGCATAGCTTCGGCTTTCTCCAAAGCCCAGAAGCACCAGGAGCCCGAGCCTGTGTGAGGAGCTTGGGGCCACAGGCTGCCTGAGTCCCTCCAGGCCAGACCCTTCTCTCCACGGCTTCCACGCACCCTCTCCATCCCTCAAGTCCCCTGGAGGATCCGGGGTCCCCTCTTTCAGCACCCACCCCCTCCATTCTGCTCCCCACCCAGCAGGCGACACCATCGCAGGATCCTGGCTCCTGTGTCCATAGACAGTTTCAGCCTTGCTAACTTTCCTGGATGCTGGGGGAAAGTGCTCGGCTCCAACAACCTGAAGTCGGGAAGGTTTATCTTAGCTCATGGTTTGTGGAGGTTTCTGTCCACGTCAGCTGGCTCCAAGGAGGGTGGCAGGGCACCGGGGCACAGCAGAGGCAAGCTGCTCATGGCGTGGCCTCTGACCAAACCCTCCCCTCAAAAGCAAGCCAACTACACCACCCCAAAATCCCACCTAGTAAGGTCCCGCCCATGATCGCATGAGGCTTTAGGGGGACATCTAGCTATAAACCATCCCAGCGACACAGGATCAAATTTAGCTCGAGCAATCTGTGGAAGCCTCTGCCTGCCTCTTGCCCTGAGTGAAGTGACCCTGTGGGCTCCCAGCACCTGCATTTACCTCCCAGCAGGGTCCAGGTCACAGCCTCCTGGCCCCAGCACTCCAGGTAGGGGCACATGTGCTGAATGAGCAAATTGAAGTGTTTCATTCTCATCTCGCAGATGATGAAACTAAGGTTTAGAGAAGTGACCTGCTCAATGCATCTCTAAGACTGGGTGTCCAGGAACACAAGAGCCAATGCCCTTATCCTTTGTGGTCTTCAGATTC
>RJWT010056103.1:0-10084 GCA_004365215.1 Cuniculus paca
GAAAAAAAGGAAAGGAAAGGAAAGGGGAAAAGAGATGAAAAGCCCAGCGGAGTGGGTGACCTGTGAAGGTTCTGTGGACCTGTCTTAAACAGTGGGTGGTACTAGTGCCTGGAGATCTCCCAGCCAACTCCAGGAACAGAGAAACAGAGAACTGTTTACAGAGTGACTCTGCGGCTGGATGGATCCCAACTGCGGCTTGGGAACACGGCAGTCACCGCCCTGCTGCAGCCCTGCCAACTTGGAGCAGAAGCGGCGGTGCTGACCTGCCTTTTGGCTCCAGAGCAAGGCAAGTGAGCACACCAGCAGGCATGGAAGACACTGTGAAATGAAAGACGTGAAAAAGCCTGGCCTGTCATCGGCTTCCTCTTTCCATCTCCTCTGCTTCTTCGACAGCTGTAAGGCGGCGTAAACCTGAATTTAGCCCTTTCCACCCAGTGGGGCTCGGGACCCTGACAGCGTAGCTTGGGGTAACAGAGGGCAGGGAGACTCAGCTGTCTTCTTTATTTGTGGTGCTGGGAATGGAGCACAAAGCCTTCATGTTGAGCTCCATCCCAGCCCTTTTTAAAATTTTGAGACAGGGTCTCAGTGAGACAAGAAGTTGCCCAGGCTGAGTTTGAGGTTGAGATCCTGCTGCCTCAGCCCCACGAAGTGCTGGGATTATAGGTGTGTGGCACAACGCTGGGCTAAAACTCAGTTGTTTTAAATTGTTTTGCCCTCTAAAGTGATTCTGGCTTTGAAATCACTGCTCCCAGAAGGTAATTTGGTCCTCAACAACATAGCACTTTTCAAACTCAAGGTCAAACATTAGCAGGAAGATCGCTGTTTAAAGGAGTGTAGCTGTGTTCTAGATCTGACAGTATTGGAGCTCTCGGTTGTAAATTAGCTCAGGAAATAGAACATCCGAGGTTAGGAGTTTGAACTCCGCCTTCGCTCCCAGATTGTCTCGGGCGCTCCTGGTAGGAGAGTTGGCAGATACCTTGTACCCCCGTCTCAGACAGCCCCAGGGTGGTTGGTATTTCTTGCAGAACTCTGCTCTGCCCAGCTCTGCCTTGCTTTGTGGGGAAAGTGGAGGACTATTTCCACGCGTCATCAACCATTTGGTCAGCAGTCAGTTCCTTACAGGGGAAATGGTAAGATTTATTAGGGAAAGTGTCTGTCATCCCATATAAATAGATGCACAGTTAGGCAGATGCAGAAGGCAGGGTGTACATTTCTGGGTGACTGATCATAAGGAATTTATTACAAGAAGTCCTGAAAAAAATTAGTCATTTGGGAAGATGGCAAACACAGGGCAAACTTACATTTTATGTAAAATATTCTTCAAAATAGTATTTTAATTGACCTAGGAGTCATTTTAATTACAATAATTTTTGATTACTGAGAAAATATATTGATTATTGAGAAAACATATGCAATGATAAAACAGCTCAATAAGCTGGGTGTGGTGGTACACACCTACGATCCCTGCATTTGGAAGGCTGAGGCAGGAGAATGGCTGTGAATCTGAGGCAACCTAGGCAGTATAGCGAGTTCAACACCAGCCTGATCTACATAGAGAGACCCTGTCTCAAAAACAAAAGCGATAATAGAAACTCACCTAACACAGGTCTCCCCACTGCTAGCCTTGCTCCCCTGCATCCTTTACGCAGAGGTCTGCATGGTGGCAGTTTAATGCAGTATCATTCGGCGCTCCCCACAAAACAAGCAAAATGTCTTCTTTTGTAGCTAACTTTTTTCTTTAACAATTCTGGAAATCTTTTCTTGTAATTTCAGTAAGTCTCACTTGTTCTTAGCAGATAAAACCAGTGTTGACATCTTGCCATATGGTTTTACCGCTTTTCATTTGTGTGTTCTAACATTATGGCTACATTTTCACTACAAGCCCATTGCTTTCCCTCCCAGGGAATCGCTACCTTGAAATAAGCACAGATTCTTTCTGCTCTGTGTTTATGAATCAGTGTTTCAGTGTATGACTTTGGTACCATTTATTTATCCATAATTTTGTTTTTGAATGTTTAGGTTATTTGCTTTTACTTTTTTACTGTTACAAAATAAATACAATAAATACTCTGTTTTATGTCTCTTTGGGCACATGTATGAGAATTTTTAAAGAACATACACTACAAGAAGAATTGCCCAAATACAAAGTATATACACACCGACTTTCCTTGAAATTGCAACATTGTTATTCTCCAGTGTGGTTTTTAATAATACACGATCCCTTCAGCTGTATACAAAAGTGCACTCTCCCTCTGTCTCTCTCCTTCCTTCTCTCTTTTTTTTTTGGTACTGGGCATCAAACTCACAACCTCATGCTTACCAGGTGAGCACTTGAACCACTGAGCTAAATTCCCAGCTCATTCTTTCCCTTTTTTAAAAATACATTTTTTCCAATACTTAGTGTTCTCAGACTTCCAAATGTTGCCAGTCTGCTGGGTGTGAAATAGTACCTCCCCTCAGTTTTGGGTTTATTACTGAGGTGAATGTTTTTCTTTTTCCTCCTTCCTCTCCATCTTTTTTTCAGTTTCCCTCTACCACAATTAAATAAATACGATCTTTCTACTGCATTATTTATTCTTTTCTTATTGATTTATAGAGCTCTTTTATGCTCTAGATACTAATACCCAGTAAGATGTATTATAAATAACTTCTCCCAGTCTGTGGCTTGCATTTTCACTGTTAATGGTGTCTTTTTGTTTAATGGACTTTTTATATTTTTATGTAAATTATCACACTGTTAATATTTATGCTTTTGATGTCTTGTTTAAGAAACCTTAAATATGTAACAAAGACATTCTTCTATAATTTTTTTAATTTTTAAGATCCCTCCATACAGTTTAAGTTGTTGATCCACATGGGATATATTTCTGTTTGGGAGGTCTACATTCTTCTCCCCTGTATGCAGCCAGCTACCTGAGCACTCCTCTTGCTAATGTGTAAGCTCTCTGTCCCATAAATGAAGATTTCACATACATTGGGCCAGTAGCTATGCCTTTTCCTCTGTTCCTTTGTCTTGTTTTTATATATATTTATCCTCAGAACCACACTGTTTAAATAACTACCTCCATATAATTAACCTGTGAAGGCAAACATTCATTTTTTTCAGAATTTTTGCTAGTTTTGTCTCTTTATTCTTCCATACGAGTTCTAAGAATTACATTGTTAAGTTCCATAGTTTTGGGGACTCTGATAGAAATTACACTGCATAGATTCATTATAAATTCATGGGATATATGTGAGATGAACACAAGTCTATCTTTCCATCCTTCAGAATCTCATTTATCTAGTGCACCCTTTATTTAATATTTTGCAATTTCACCAAACAGGCCTTGCATATGTTCTCTAGGTATTTATTGTAAATGGGAGGAGGAACGAACACACACACACACACACACACACACACGTTATACACATAATTATTTCCTCTCATACCTTGAACATGTATCGAGACTGCTGAATTCTCATTTGCTCTCTTTTTTGTCTATGCAGTTTCCTAGATTTTCTGTATAAATAATCACACAGTCTACAATTAAGGAAGGATACTTTTCCTTCCTTCTTTTTAACTATAACTCTTTTAAGAAGTGTTGCCCTGGCTGGAACTTACAATTCACTGTTTAAGAGAAGCTGTGATGATGGCATTCAGGACTTACTTCTGACTCTGAAGAATTTCTCATATTTTACCACTAACTGTTACGTTTTCTTTGGGTTTTTGGTAGTTACCTGTGGAAGAGGCCAGTGGTTCTACCTCCCATATTGGTTCTTCTTTTTTTCCTCAGTAAAATCTAACAGAATCTGAAGACATCTGTCAATAAATAAATAAATAAATAAATAAATATCTTGCATTTCCCAACCACTTTCAATTATGTGAGGACCCGTAACTTAGTTCCTGCCATTAGGCTAGAAGCAGAAGTTATATATGCAATTTCCAGTAGGATTCCCTAAAGTGGAAGCATAACCCTTTTCTTCCTGCCACCTGGAATGTAGATTTAAGGACTGGAACTAGAGCAGTTACATTGTACTTGAAGTAACCACGGGAATAAAGATCATGGAAAACAATGAAGTGACTGAGGAATGTGGCATGGGCCACCAGTCTTTTGCCTGAGAGAGAAATAAATTTCTGCATAGTTTGGAGTTTTCCACCATTCACAGTCAAGCTCAGTTATGTAATACTCTTCATCCAGGTAATGAGGTGACAGTTCATTCCCGATCTGCCAACGACTTTGCGAGTCTTCATCGATTTCTCATGTCTATTACTGAGGTGAAACACACTGATAGATTTTAATATTCAACCATTTTTGGTATTCTATCATGATGTGTCTTTAGAGGTTTTAGGTGTAAAATTATTTTTTGGCAAGACTGGAGATTGAACACAGGGGTACACACATGGTTGGTAAGTGTTGATCATGGAACTATATATACCCCCTAGCTCTCTTTGCTTTGTCTTTTGAACCAAGGTCTTGTTAAGTTTCCCAGGCTTGCCTCAAACTTGTGATTCTCTGGTCTCAGCCTCTAAGGTGCTAGGATTACAGGCATGTGCCACCAGGCCAGCTTGTACAATGATTTTCTTCCTTTTGTCAAGATTTTCAGAAGAAAAATGTGAAACATGCAGAAAAGTTTGTCAGTACAGTTTGTGAGCATGGATAACACTCCTATTCCACTAACCACATTTTACATGTAACATTTTACCTGTTTGCTTTATCTGTTATGATTTTTTTAAGTTTATTGGTATATTTTAGATCTACATAATGATTACATTTATCATATGGAATCTGAACCCGCATATAACTTGATTCTTTTCTTCCCCCATTCCTCTACTCTCCCATCAACCCCTCTTCCTCATCCTATTTTCGAAAGCTTTGTTTTCATTTTTTTCTTCTTGTCTCTTTTTTTTTCCCTTTTCCTTCCTTTTCCCCTCACTCAATAGTTTCCCTTGTCATTTGGACATTTCCTTCCTATTTCACAATATCTATTCTACATTTTGCTCCTTAAACTTTCAGTTCTTCACGGCGAAGAAACAATGTGGTATTTACACAAATGTCCACTTTATTTCCCTTAAGAGTATGGCCTCATGTTGTATCCATTTACCTACCAATGTCTCAAGATTATCCTTCTTTATGGCAGAGTAGTGCTCCATTGTACAAAAAAAGGCACATCTTCTTTACCCAATTATCAGTTAATAGGCATATGGGCTGTTTCCAAGATTTGGCTATTACACACTGCACCACTATAAACATGCGTGTGCATATGTTGCTGTGGCATGATGCTTTTAATTCTTTAGGGAAGAAACCAACAAGAGTATTAGCTGGGTCAAATGGAACCACTAGTTCTAGTTTTTTGAGGAATCTCCCACTGATTCCCACAGTGGTTGCACCAGTCTACACTCCCACCAACAGTGGAGAAGGGCTCCTTTATCCCCACAGCCCCTCTAGCATTTGTTATTGGTTGATTTCTTGATGATAGCCATTCTTTCTGGGATGAGATGGAATCTCAGTGTTGTTTTAATTTGCATTTCTCAAATTACCGATGATGTTGAACATTTTTTTCACATATTTATTTGCCATTTCTACTTCTTCATCTAAGAAGTGTCTATTCATTTCAAATGTCCATTTTAGGACTGAGTTTAAATTTGGGAGGTCTGAATTTTTTGAGTTCTTCACAAATTATAGATAGCAGTCCTTTGTCTGAGGAAACGCTGGCAAATGTATTTCCCACACTGTGGGTTGCCTCTTTATTCTGTTGGTGGTTTCTCTTGCTGTGCAAAAGCTTTTTAATGAGACCCCAGTTGTTGATTCTGTGTAATATTCTCTTGTGGTGTGATTTTTATTCATAAAGCCTTTGCCTATACTAGTGTCTTCAAGAGTTCTACCAATTCTCTCTTCCAGCAGATTAAGTATTTCTGTTTTAATATTTAGATCTTTGATCCATTTTGATTTTAGTTTAGTGCATAGTGAAAGATACGGTTCTAGTTTTAATCTTCAGCATGTGGAAAGCCAGTTTTTCCAGTACCATTTATTAAACAGTCTCTTTCTTCCAGTGAACATGTTTGGTCCCTTTGTCAAAGATAAGGTGGTTGATTATGTCTGGAGTTGTTTCTGCATTTTCTAGTGTGTTCCATTGGTCCTCAGGTCTGGTTTTGGCTTTTTTTGTTTTTTCTTTGCCAGTACCATGCTGTTTTTAGTCACCATAGCTTTGTAGTTTAATTTCAATTCAGGATTGTAATGCCCACTGCGTTTCTTTTGTTGTCCAGAACTGCCTTTGCTATTCTAGGTGTCTTCTGGTTCCAAATGGATTTTAGGATTGTTTTCTCTAATTCAATGAGATATACTGTTGGAATTTCAATTGGGGTTGCATTAAATCTGTGTAGCAATTTTGGCAGTATGGCCATTTTCACTATATTAGCTCTTCCCACCCCCTAGCAAGGGAGATTGTTTCCTTTTCTGATAGCCTCTTCAATTCCTTTTTCAGAGTACTGTAGTTTTCAATGCAGAGGTCTTTTACTTCCTTCATTCGATTGATTCCTAGGTATTTCATTTTTTGGACACTATTGTGAAAAGTGTTGTTTCCATAATTTCTCTGGGAGTTTGGTATTCATGTGTTATGGTGTGTTTTTAATGTACTCCTGAATTCAGTCAGCTGATATTATAAACTATTTGTGCAAATGTGCTCAAAACTAAGAATAACCAATTATTTTCTTTTATTATATTATCTTTATTCAATCTGAGTATCAAGAATGCAAAATGAAGCAAGGAGGTCTTCTTATCCTTACCAAAAAAGTCTGTCCAATATCATAAAAAGTGGGCGGGGGATTTAGCTCAGCAGCATAAGCGCCTTCCTGGCAAGTGCAAGGTTGTGAGTGCGATCCACAGTACAAAAAACAAAAAACAAAAAACAAAAACCAAAACAACAACAATAAAAATCATAAAAAGCCTGAAGATTTGGGAAAGCTCACCTCTTTGGGTAAGTACTTGCTTGGTGTGGTGAACTGATTGATAAATTTTGTTTGAACTATAGATTCAATTCATTTAATGGGTATAGACTGCCGTTTTCTTTTCATGTCACTTTTAGTGATTCATGTTTCTATAACATTATCTTTTTCACTTAAAATTCCAAATTTATTATCATAAAAATGCCCATTGTACTCTGATGCTTTTAAAAATCTCAACTCTACTTACGACCATGTCTTTTCCCCAATTTTTCTTTTTCTAGGTTTGTCTATTTTATTAGTCTTCTAAAAGAATTAGATTTTGGTCTGTTGAACCCCCTTTTTTCCCCTTTCATCTGTTTCTCTCTCTCTCTCTCTTTTTCTTTCCTACTGTTCTCTCTGTTCTGATTTCTTTTGTTTTTGGTGTTAGAGGTTGAACCCAGGACCTTGTGCATAGTAAGGATGAGCTTTACCATTGAGCTCCAGTCCTGGGGTTATTTTTTCATCCTTCAGAGTGTAGGCTTCCTGCTCTTCTGTTATATGTATTTAAAATTCTCCTCCTAGGACATCCCAAAGCTATGCAGCTTAAACCGTGTACCATTTACCTTGCTACCAGTGTGTTCATTGTCTGAGCACCCCTGCAAATTTGGTAATTTCCTATGATTTTCTCATTCCATAGTTATTTAGGTTAGGTAAGGTAGCTCATGCCTGTGATTCTAGCATTCCAAGAGGCTGAGGCAGGAGGACAGCTAGTTCAAGCTTAGCCTGGGCAACTTAGTGACTTACAACACACTATCTTAAAATTTAAAAAAGGAACGGGGATGTAGCTCCATGCAAAGACCCTCATTCAATCCTTGATACCAGGAAAAAAAAATCTAAAAGGTACTGTTCTGGTTGCTTTTCTCATTGCTGAGACAAATACCTGACATCCAAAATTAGGGAAGAAAAGGTTTATTTAGCTTACAGTTCTTGATGGTTTCAGTCCATAATCAGCTGGCTCCAAAGCAGGGTGGCATGGCACTGGGGCAACACTTCAAGGCAGCAGCCAGAGCAAAAAGAGAAAAGGCAAGCCTCTTCTCTACCCTTAAATTGTTCACAGGCCCCTTCCCCCCACCTTCAGGGTGGGTGTAGCACTCACAAAATGTCCTTGCCTTCCTTTGCACAGGATGAGAATATTTACAAAGAAAGAACCCTGGCTCCCTGCTGAGTGTCTCAGTTAAACTTCTAAACTGCTCAAGTTGACACAATGTATCAACCATAACAGGTACCAAGGAATTTCTAAAAGGAATGGCAGCAGTGTAACCATTACATTGACTTTTAATTTTATTGTACTGCTGTCAGAAAACATGTTTCAGGTATTTCAGACCATTGGCATTTGCTTGAGATTTGCTTTTGACATATTATAATCAGTTTTTGTATATGTTTCATGTACACTTTAAAGACTGCTTCCTAACTTTGAGTGTAGGATTACTTGGATATAAAATTACTCATGTTGTTTATATCTACTACAACTATGACTATAGATTTATTATTTTCTCTTTGTAATTTTTTTTTTTTTTGTATTTTTTGAGACAGGGTTTTGCTGTGCAGTTCAGGCTAGATTTGAACTCACTTTGTAGCCCAGGCTGGCCTTGAACTCAGAGCAATCCTCCTGCCTCAGCCGCCTGAGTGCTGGCATTACAGGCATGCATCACCAGGCCCGGCCTCTCTAATTTTCATAATATATTATAAACACACATATTGAGATTCCAAGTGACTATTTCTTCAAATTCTACAAATTCTTTTTTATCTCTTTGTTACGTGTAATGACCCTCTTTATCCCTTACGTTTTTGCCTTAAAATTTAAAAACATAAGTGTTACATGTTTAATTTTTAAAAATATTTTTCTAAAAATTTTATCCATCTATTTATATAATGACCACTCTGTGTCATGTTTTAGGTGCCCGTTACAAGCAGTATGTGGCTGAATTTTTAGGGATTCTGAGAATCTCAGCTGAGTGTGGTGGCATGCACCTGTAGTCTCAGCTACTCAGGAGGGTGAGGCAGAAGGATTACTCGAGTCCAAACGTTTGAGGCCAATCTGGGCAACACGGCATGATCGCATCTCTTAAAAATCAAAATTCTTTCATAGGCAAATTCCACACATTAACATGCATTTTGATTACTGAAATACGCTTGCCGTCTACTTACCGCCCCGAACTCCGGTTCTTGCTGCCTTTCTCCGCCTCCTACTGGGTTTTCTTGGGTCCCCTTCTCTACCGGGCCTCAGCCGTTTGGACTCGAATTAAAAAGACCCCGTGAGGAGTGAAAACCGAGCTTCCACAGTGCTTCCCCAGAATGGAGGGCTGCCCTCGCCGCTCCTCTGTGGGGTGAGTCTGGGCCTCATGGGCTTCCTTAAGGACACCCCTCGAGCCCCCACAACCTCAGTGCCCCGCGCGGCCCTCGAGCTCCGGGGCAGGCAGTGGCCCTGATTCTGCCTATTCTGCCTGGACTCTGGGTCCGCCTTCACGTGCCGGAAGCCCGGGGTCAGGGTCAGAGGTCAGGGGTCAGAGACAGGGCACCTGAGCAGGAGCCATGCTGACTGACCTCACACTAGCCAGTTTAGACTGAAGCAGTTATCGGGTAGTTACTTGAGAAACGGCTCCCCAACCTAAAGTATTCCGGACCTTCTTGCCTCGAACAAAGACATGGACCAGACCAGCCAAAAACTGCCAAAAGTTTATTTGAAAAGTGTGGGGTAGACAGCTAGAGAAGAAACCATACAGAGTGAACTTCCCAAACAAAGGGAAAAAGAATAAAAGCAAAATAAAAGTCCAGGCCACGTCCAAGAAAGGCTGAGCGCGCGCCCGAGTACGCCCGCCCGGCGCCCGTCCCCCATGGCCGTCTTCGCGCCGTCCACATCTCGCGGGAGTTGGCGAGAAGTCCCGCGCTGCCCGGGCGGCCCGGGAGCTGTGATGGACAGGTCCGGGGGTCCCCGCGCCGGCCGCGCCGCGCCCTCGCTCCTGTGTGAAACCCCTGTTGCTTTGCTGCCTTTTTCCTAAACCTTTTCCGCGTGCTCACGCCGCTGTTTACGCGTTTTTGTGCAGGTGTGCGTAGCTTCCCATCTGAAACCCTGAGCAGCCGCGGGAGTGGACTCGCCCGCCTCGCAGTGCGCAGCTCCGC
>RJWT010056104.1:0-10087 GCA_004365215.1 Cuniculus paca
GACAGAAGTGGGTCCCTGGGGCCCAGGAAGGATTTGAAGTGAGAATTGAAACCCATGGGGAGAGTGAAGAGAAAAACTTCATTGAAGAAGGCAGAGGCAGGCAGTGCTGTCTCCCTGAGCCTGCTTGAACTTACAGACTCATGGTGACTGCTGGCAACCCCAGAGGCCCTCACGAAGAAGCACACCAGTGCAGTGGAGCAGTGGACTGCAGGGGCTGATAAGTTGTGCCTATATGGACGTCTCACAAGAGAGGGTGACTGGCCAGGAGCCATCTTGGAGCGAGGCCAGCTGAGCTCAAGTCTTGGAGATGCTTCTGGCTCCACCTAGAGGCTCTCAGCCCAGTTCAAACTCACAAGGGTCCCAGGGATCGCTGCAGGCTGGGTGGGTCAGCTTCCAGCTTCCTCGCCAGAGGCCAGCCTGAGCTACAGTGGAAATAGGAGCGCAGGCTCTCTGGGATTAGCCTCTAGTCCGCCAGGGAGCGGTCACTGGCTTGTCGGGATTGATTGAGGTGGATCTGGACTCTGCCTGCCCATTTTGTCTACCAGTGGCACCAGAGCCACACCTTGAAGTGGGACCCTTCTTTTCTTTTCTTTTTTTTTTTTCCTGGTTTTCTTTATTTTCTTTCTCTTGTTTTTCTTCATTGTTTGTATTTGTTTTTGTTTTCATATAAGTGTGAACATTGTTTCTAGTTATTTTTGTTGTTGTTGTTCTATTGTTTTTATTGCTTCCTTCTCTTTTTCCTTCCTGCCATCTACAAGTTTCCCAAAGTTGGAGTGATCCTCTTTGTTCTTCCAGCCTTGTTTCTAATTTCCTTTTCTTCTATTTCTCTATTTTTCCCACCAAACCTCTTTTAAATTTTCTCCCCTGAGAGTAAAATTGCAATATTGAGGGTTTATTTATTACATACAATATTCTGGTTTGTTTTAGATTTTGTTATATAACCACAAATCTAGTTCGTATGTTTAAAGGTAGCAAATGAACAGTTACCTCAGTTTATCATTTTCAAGGCTGTATTTGATGCTGTTGTTATTACTGATTGTACCACTTTAACCAAAGTTATATAATTGTTCTAACCAGTTGTTCTTCCTGGTATATCAAGACTGAGATTGCCTAAGGGTCATACAAAATACTATAGCCCAGTGCCAAAACACAAGGGGCTGAGCCAAGTAGGTAACAACTTCTCATCCCCAATAAATTGAAGAGGTAGGGTCTTGCAACAGACTCAGAATACAAAAACCAGCTACACCTGTAAGCCACCACTGAGAATTAGTCATTTCCTAAGGGTTCTAAACACTAGCAATAAAGCTACTCACCATAGGCAATTTACAAGCAGCAACTAGGAGTTAAACTAAAAAACAAACAAACAAAAAACAAAATGAGAAGACACTTAAACAAGATGGCACCCCAGATGTCCAGCTCACCAAAGGCAAACCCAGGGGCCAGTGAGGTGGAACAAACTGAAAGCCACCTACCTGGACTCTCTAAAGTAATAACAACAAAGCAAACGAAAGAGGCTTTAGAAAAAGTCAAATCAGAAATAATTTCTCAGCTAACTACAGAGATGGTCATCATAATAAAAGACATACTTAATGACTCTAGAGCAGATACAGGTAAAAAAAAATAGAGGAGCTTAGGGAAATGATGGAAAACATGAATGCCAAACATAGCAAAGAAATAGAATCCATAAAGACTCCATTGAAAGTAGATGCAGCAGAATGAGCCAGTGCGAGCACAGAATCTCAGAGACAGAAGACAGGATTGTGGTTAGCAATCATGAAAAGAAAGATTTTTTTTTGTATTTTTGAGACAGGGTTTCACTATGCAGTTCAGGCGGGCCTTGAATTCACTTTGTACCCCAACGCTAACCTTGAACTTGGAGCAATCCTTCTGCCTCAGCCTCCCAAGTGCTGGGATTATAAGGATGTGCCACCATTCCCAACCAAAATTTCTTCAAAATAGCTAGGGATCTTGAGAAATCAATCCAGCAGCTGCTAGATGATGCAAAGAAGACTAGCATAAGATTGACTGGAGTCAGTGAAAAAACAGAAGATCGCACAAATGATGTTAAAAACCTATTTACAGACATTATGGCAGAAAATTCTCTGGCGGAGAAAAAGAATTTGACATACAGATAAGTGAGGCATGGAGATTTCCAATTAACCATGATCAAAAAACTACAGCAAGGGATATAATACTCAAGATTCCAGAAATTAAACACAAGAATAGAATATTAAAAGCTGTTAAAGAAACAAATCATCTATAAAGGAAAGCCCATCATAAGCACAGCTGACTTCTCAACGCAAACTCTAAAGTCAAGGAGAGGTTGGAATGAAGTATTTCAAGCCATAAAAGAAAACAACCTCCAACCCAGATTGATGTACCCCACAAAACCATCTTTCAAAATTGATGGAGAAATAAGATACCTCTATTACAAAGAGCAACTGAGGAAATTCTTGAACACCAAACCAGCACTCCAAAATGTTCTGAAGGACATTCTAGAAAGAGATAACAAGGACTACAACTCCATGAACCCCAAGAAAATGAATCTACCAGGAAAAGCAAACAATTAAATGGTGGGAAAGGACAGTTGACCACAGGAAAAATAACATGAGAAAGATAAGTCAATACATACCAGTTATAACCATAAATGTTAATGGTCTCAATTCACCAATCCAAAAAAAAAAAAAAAAACAGACTGGCAGGATGGATCAAGAAGCAAGATCCAACAATATGCTGCATAAAAGAAACATTTAATTCAAAAAGAAATTCATAGACTAAACGTCAAAGGAGGGAAATCAATGCGCCACATGACAGAAACCCAGAAAAAAGCAAGGGTAGCTATTCTATTAGCAGACAAAGTGGATTTCAAGTCAAGACTGATTAAGAAAAACAAAGAATGTCACTACAGCCTTGTCAAGGGAAAAATCTAAGAGGAAGAGATAGCAATCATAAATACATATGCATCCAGCTGTATAAAACATATTTATGGACATGAAAAATCAAATAACCACTAATACAACTGTAATGGGGGACCTCAATACCTCACTGTCACAAGTAGATAGATGAAGTAGATAAAAAAAATCAACAATGAAATATTAAAACTGACCCAAACATTTGAACAAGTGGACTTAGGAGATATCTAGTGTTCCAACCCACAACATTCTTCTCGGCTGCATACAGGATGTTCTCCAAAATAGATCACATACTAGCTCATAGAACATGTTTAAGTAAATGCAGAGGAACTGAAAATTTTCCATGCATATTATCAGACCATAGTGCAAGGAAACTGGAAATGAATGACAAAAGAACCCCAAGAATTTCATAAACACATGGAAATTAAATAACACCCTCTTGAACAAACATGGGTCATAGATGAAATTAAAGGAAGAAATTAGACCATTTATAAAATTAAATGATAATGCCAATACAACATACTGGAACTTACGGAACACAGTGAAAGCAGTCCTGTGAGGGACATTTATAGCAGTGAATAGCTATATCAGGAAAACAGAATGAAATCAAGTAAACAACTTAATATCGAACCTCAAGCTGCTATAAAAAGAAGAGCAAGTCAAGCCCAAAGCTTGTACACGAGAGGGAATTATTAAAATCTGAGCAAAAACAAATGCAATGGAGACAAAAAAATTACAAAATCTCAATGAATTGAAGAGTTGGTTCTTTGAGAGATTAAATAAAATTGATAAACTCTTAGCCAACTTTATCAAAAAAAGGAAAGAAAGACTCAAATACATGTAATTAAGAATGAAAAGGGTGAAATCACAACAGATCATGTGGAAATTCAGAAGATCATCTATATCTACTTTGAGAACTTGTATTCAGGATGGAAAATACAGAAGAAATGTACAGATTCCTAGATACAAATGAATTACCAAAGCTGAATAAAGAAGATATAAAAATTCGAAATAAACCAATATCAATGAAACTTAAAATGTAATTAAAAACCTAGAAATGAAGAAAAGTCAAGGCCTGAATAGATTCACTGCTGAATTCTATAAGAAATTTAGAGAAAGCCTAATACCACTATTTCTCAAACTCTTAAGAAATTGTATGAAGAGCAGTACTCCCAAGTTCATTCCTAGAAGCAAGCATTACCCTGATACCAAAACCAGAGAAGGATTCATCTAAGAAAGAGAACTATAGGCCAATCTCCCTAATTAACATAGGTGCAAAAATCCTCAATAAAATACTAGCAAACAGAATGCAGCAAATCATCCAGAAGATTGTACACTATGACAAAGTGAGATTCATCCCAGGGATGCAGGGACAGATCAATACACACAAATCAATAAATGCAATATACCATATTAACAGAGCCAAGGACAAAAACCATAAGATCATCTGAATAGATGCAGAAAAAGCATTTGACAAAGTACAACACCAATTCCTAATAAAAATTCTACAGAAAATTGGAATGGACATTTTTTTTTCACAATGTGATAAAAGCCATCTATGACAAACCAACAGTCAACGTCATACTAATTGGACAAAAACTGAAAGCTTTCACTCTAAAATCAGAAATAAGACAAGGATGTCCACTGTCACCACTCTTATTCAATACAGTTCTGGAAACATTAGCTGGAGCAATTAGACAAGAGAGAGAAAAACAATAAGGATAGGAAAGGAAGAAGTTAAGTTATCAATATTCACAAATGACACCATACTCTATGTAGAAGACCCCAAAAACTCCACCAAAAGACTTCTAGATTTAATAACCAAATTCAGTAGTGTAGGTGAATACAAAGTCAACACTCAAAAAATCAATAGCCTCACTGTGAGAGAAACTCACTGAGAGAGAAACTAGGGAATCAACAACTTTCACAATAGCATCCAATAAAACAACATACTTAGGAATCAATGTATTGAAGGAAGCAAAAGACCTCTACCCTGAAAACTATAGTGCTCTGAAAAACAAGATGGAAGAGGATATCATAAAATGGAAATCTATCCCTTGCTCTTGGGTAGGAAGGACAAATATAGTGAAAAAGGCCATACTTACAAAATTGTTACACAGATTTAATGGAATCCTGATCAAAATTCCTACAGCATATGGCACAGAATTAGAGAAAACAACCCTAAAATTCATTTGGAACCAGAAGAGATCTAGAATAGCATAGGCAATTGCTATGCTTTGTATCTGGATGTTCCCCTAAAGCCTCATGTGGTCTTGGGAGATGCTTTCAGGAGGCGGCTGAATCTAGAGTTTGTGACTGATTCATGGACCAATGCTGGGATTAAGGGTGTGAGTGCTGTACTCACCCTAGGGCAGGTAACCTGCATACAATCTAAGTGACAGAAAGAGCTCTCGCTCTCTCTCTCTCTCTCTGGTTGCTGCTTTTGCAGTCTTCTTCCACCATGAATTGTTGCCTTTCTGCCATGTGCCACTTTGCTTGGAGCCAGTTGATTATGGACTGAAATCTTTGCAAACTGAGACAAATAAACCTTCTCTCCCTTTAACTTTATGTGTTGGGTATTTTTTCTCAGCAATGAGAGAAAAGTAACTAAGACAGAATTTGGTACCAGAGAGGTGGGGTTGTTGCTGTGACTATATCTGACCATGTGGCTCAGGAACCTTTGGGAATGGCTTGTGGGAAGAGTTTGGAGAAGTTCTGAGATGCTGGCTGAAAACCTAGAGCTGGAACACCTTAGGCTATTCTTTATGGGAGAGTCTAGGCAAAGCTCAGAAGAATAGAAGGCTGATAGAAATCCTGCCAGTAAAGACCATCAACAGAGTGAAGAGATAACCCACAGTGTCAGAAAATTTTTTCATCAGCTGCTGTTTCTCAGACAAAGGACTACTATCTAGAAAATATAAAAAACTAAAAAAAAATCAGAGCCCCCATATTTAAAGGCATGATCCAAAAATGGGCATCTGAAATAAACATTTCTCAGATGAAGAAGTAGAAACAGCAAATAAGTAAATGAAAAATGTTCAACATCATTGGTCATTCAAGAAACGCAAATTAAAACAATGCTGAAAATGCATCTCACCCCCCAAAGAATGGCTATTATCAAGAAGTTAACCAATAACAAATGCTCGTGGGGCTGTGGGGAAAAATGAACCCTTCTCCACTGTTGGTGGGAGCACAGACTGGTATAACCATTGTAGAAATCAGTGTGATTTCTCCAAAAACTAGGACTAGAGGTCTCACTCATTCCAGCTATTCCCCTTCTTGGTATCTTTCCAAAAGAATTAAAAGCATCATACCATAGTGATATATACATACCCATATTCATAGCAGCACAGTTTGTAATAGCCAAATCTTGGAAACAGCCCAAATGCCCATCAGTTGATGAAAAGATAAAGAAGATATGGGGTTTTTTTATACAATGGAGTACTACTCTGCCATAAAGAAGAATAAGCTTGAGACATTTCTAGATAAATGAGTGTACCTTGAGGCCATTCTCTTAAGTGAAATAAATTGGACACACATGTGCAAAAACCACATTGTTTCTCGTGTGAGAAACTGGAAGTGTAAATAAGGACCAAAATGTGTAATAGATATTGTGAAATAGGAAGAAAATGTTCAAATGGGAAGGAGAACTTGGAGGGGGGAGGAAAAGAAAAAAATGATGAGAAAAGAAGGAAAAAGTGTTAACAGAGATTTTGTAAATAAGGAGGGGAAAAGGGGTTGAAGGGAGGGTAGGGGAATTGGGAAAAAGAATCAAGTTATATTATGTACAGTTACAAATTCCTTATAATGAATGTCATCATTATGTATACCTAAAATGTACCAATAAATGTAGTTAATAAAAAAATACTTAATATAGGCACAAAAGAGAAAATAAATATATTTAAAGGAATAAAGGAGAGCATTGTAAACATGAGAATGCAGTGCGAGTCTGTTACAGTAGTGTCTCAAAAGGTGTGGTAATTCTATGTTTTCAAAAGCACAAGAATACAAATATTAGATTTAGGATATGGTTACCTGCAGGATGGAGTGAGGCATTGGGTCAGTGTTTTGGTTACTTTTCTTAGTTGCTGAGACAAACACCTGACACCCAAAATTAGGGAAGAAAAGGTTTATTTATCTTACAGTTTCTGGGGATTTCAGTCCATAATCAGCTAGCTCCAAGGCAAGGTGGCATGGCGCTGGAGAAACACTTCAAGGCAGCAGCCAGAGCAAAAGGGGGCAGCCATTCACGGCAGCTGCAGGCGGCAAGAGCGAACAGCACCAAAGAGGGAAAAACGCGCCTGTTCCAACCTTACACTGTATGTAGGTTCCACCCCTGGGCAGGTGCAGAACTCACACCGCCAATCTCAGAGCTAGACAACCAGTCAATCATAAACATTAGATTCAGCTGCTTCCACTGACTACATGAGGCTTGGGGGGCCATCTATATATAAACTGTCACAGTCAGATGGGACACGTGGAGTTTCAGAGACAATGGCAATATTCTTTCCTTGTATGAGTAGTAAGTTCAGAGGAGTTGCATTTTGTTGCTCTTTATTCCTTAAAATAGAAATACTCTTTGGTAGGTTATGAATATTGATTAAAAACATTTTTCAAGTAGCCTGAAAGGAAAAACTACATTGTTAACAGCGATTGGACTTGAGTCACAAAACTGCGGCTGTTTTAATTTTTCCATCTTCTCTGATACTTTTAAATATCCCCTCAAGAGACTATTGAACTTACAATAAAATATAATAATATAACAAATACTATTTTTACAAGAACAAAGTATATCTTTCTCCAAAACAATAAACGTATTTTCATAAAACAGCAAACTCAAATCACCCTTTTGGGTAGGCTGTTCTCTTTTATTTACAGGTAAGTAGACACATTTTTAACAACACTGTACAACGAAGTGGCAAGGCTCTTTTGGGTTTGACTATTTTTCTAGCTTCCAATTATTTAAGGAAGCCTTTTAACTACTCTTTGGAACTGATGCAGGTTCTTAAACCGAATTAGTCCAATTTCTTAATTATATTTAATAAGAAATTAATTAGCGATCCAAGACTGGTAAAATTATAACCCTGGCGAGAGCTAAACTTGTTTCCAGTAGAGTCTGTGGCAGATAACACTGGTTTGATTGTGACTTGATGTGCTTGTAGGAAGAGAGAGTTAAAACAAAGCCCGTTGGTAAGGAAAGCACTGAGGTAGGGAGGCTGTCAGAGAATTTGCTCAGGCTTCAAAGCTCTTTTGATGACTAATGACTAGTCAAATCTGAACAAGAAAAGAAAAATACTTGTTTAAAGTCCCAAGTTGGAACGGCTATAAAGTTATAATTTATGAAATCAATTCAGGGAAGTAAAAAATTCAAAATACATTGAAAGTTGCTTCAGTTTCTCTAACACAAAAAATAAGGCCACTTGTATCTGAAACTTATAGCTGAAATAGGAGGTTTTACTTAAAGTCATGAATATTTTATTTCTAGCCATATTTATTGAGCTATAATCCATATAAAATGAAATGTGCAGATGTTAAGCATAAAGTTTGAAGCATTTGAACAAATGCACACAACTGTGTAGCCTGCAAACCCATAAAGATAACAGTTAATTTCTCCATCATCTCAGAAACCCCCCTTGTGTTTCTGTCTTGTTAGCCCATACGTCATGAGACAGCTGTCCAGAGTTCCATCGCCATGGATTAGATTTGATTTTTCTAGAACCATAGTATTCACTCTCGTGTCTGCTTTCTTTCACTGAACATACTGCTTTAAAAATGTTTCTAAAATATTCTACCATGTGCCACAATTTTCTATTCATTTTCCTGTCACTGATGGTCACCTGATTTGAGTCCAGTTTTTAGTTATTGCATAAGAAGTTGCTGTGAAAATTTTTGTGTAAGACTTTGGTGAACAGTAGATTTCAATTATTTTTGCATGAAACACTGAGATGTGGCACAGATAAGTCATAGAGTAACATTCATTAGGCTATTTTAAGAAACTGCTAAAGACCTCTCTAAAGTACTTGTACCACTCTGTATTCTCATTGTCGCTGTCTGAGAGCTCCGGTGGGTCCAGAGCCTCCCTCATTTCTAGACAAGCACTCTCCCACTGAGTCACACCTCAGTCCTGTTCTTACTCCTTAGCTTGGAAACATAAGCATCTCTTAGCTTTGCTGATACTGTATCTCTTTGTTTTTCACACATACTGTTCTTTTTTCTATTAGTTCCTGTCACATGCTTATCACAGATAATTTAAATTGCCTGACGAGCAGGGGATTTAGCTCAGTGGCTCAAGCACTTGCCTGGTAAACAAAGTTGTGAGTTCATCCCTGGTACCAAAAATAAATACATAAATTGCCTGATGCTTTGAGTGACCTTTTGCCATCTTTACTTCTTCCTCTGGTGACTATTCCTTCTTTCAGAATGGGGTACATTGGCCTGCTCGTTTATCTCATCATCTTCATTAAATGCTAACAAGCTCAATCATTTTCCTTTTACTTGCCTTTGTGGCATACAGCTGTTCTACAAGGATACAGCAGTTGAGTTTATTAGGGTTTTTTTTGTTTTGTTTCTGTTTTTTTCATTCTCAACTTTTTTCTCTTGAACTAAAATTAAGAATTTTTAGGTATTCAGTTTGTCCTTGTTAGGGCAGAAGCAATGTTTCCTTGTGATTTTGTGTATCCCACACCTCAAGTGGGTGCAAAATGACTAGTATACATATTTAAATAGTTTAAGAGTGTCTGTTAAATCTACCTGTCCCATATTAAATTCTTCAGATAAGTTTATTTTACCTCTGGCTCCAGGCAGGACAATGATTACATGAACTTGCATTTGACTTCAGGGGTGCTCAGTCTTTTCTTGATGAAGTTACTTTCAGAATAATAGAAGTTTCATGACTGTGACAGAGATTCCGTCTAGTGCAAGTGAACCTTACTCTAAAAGCAGGTCCCATTGCTGTGACTCTGCTCCCTCCCAACTTCTCTCCACCCCTCACCTTGCCATCTAAGATCCTTTACCTTTCCTGGTCCACTCTACACCTGCAACTCCCTGGCTTTGGAGCCCTTCAGCGATGCCCTGCAGCACAGCTGACAATGATCTTCATCATCTGCACAACCTCCTCCATTGTAGATCAAAAAATGCATTTCATTTTTATCCAAGACTCTACTTTGAACTCTATT
>RJWT010056105.1:0-10074 GCA_004365215.1 Cuniculus paca
TTTAATGTTTAGATCTTTGACTCATTTTCATTTTAAGTTAGTGTATGGTGAGAGATAAAGGTCCAATTTTAATCTTTTGCATACAGACAGCAAGTTTCCCCAGAACCATTTGTTGAATAAGCTATCTTCCCACAAATATATGCTTTTGGCCCCTTTGTCCATGATCAAATAGCTGAATGTGTGTGGAGAAGTTTCTGTATCCTAAATTCTTTTTCACTGATCTACATATGTGTTATCGTTCCAATATCATGCTGCTTTTATTACTACTGCTTTGTAGTATATCTTGAAGTTAGGTGTTGCTATGGCTCCTGCTTTGTGCTTGCTAGCCAAAATTCCTTTTGCTATTCTAGGTCTTCGTCTGTTTCATATGAATTTTAGAATTTTTTTCTAGATCTGTAAAGTATGCTGTTAGCATTTTTTATTGGGACTTCATCCAATCTGTGTGACAGTTTTGAGAGTATGGATATTTTAATAATCTCAATTCCATCTGAGAGCAAGGGACATCTTTCCATTTTCTGATATCATCTTCAAACTGCTTTTTCAGAGTTCTACATTTTAATTTCTAGTGGTCTTTCATTTCTTTGGTTAATTCCTAGCTATTTAATTTTCTTAAAGTTACTGTGAGTAGTATTATTTCATTGTTGGTATATACAAATGCTAAAGATTTTTGCATGTTGATCTCATATCCTACTACATTTCTAAGTTCATCACTAACTCCAAGAGTTTTCTGGTGAAGTTCTTTGGGTCTTTTATGTATAGCATCATGTCATCTGCAAATAATGATGATGTGAGTTTTTCCTTTTCTATATGTATCCCTTTGATTTCTTTCTCATGCCTAATTGATTTGGCTATGTTTCAAGTACTAGGTTGAATAGAAGACATGATAGTGGACATCCTTGTCTTGTTCCTGATTTTAGGTGGAATGCCTTTAGTTTTCCCCCATTTAGTTTGATGCTGGCTATTGGTTTGTCATCAGTAGTTTTTATCATATTCAGGCATGGTCCTTCTATACCTATATTTTTCAGAGTTTTTATCATGAAGGGGTGTTGGATTCTGTTGAAATATTTTTCTGTTTCTATTGATATGATCAAATGGTTTTTTACCTTGCTTCTGTTTCTGTGTTATATTACATTTATTGACTTAGGAATGTTGAACCATTCTTGGGTCTCTGGGATGCAACCTGCTTGATCATTATGTATGATTTTTTTATTGTGTGCTGCATTCTATTTGCAAATATGTTGTTGCGGATTCTTGTATGCATCTCCATTGATGAAACTGACATACAGTTTTCTTGTTTTAATTGGGTCTTTATCTAGTTTTGGGATCAGGGTGATACTGGCTTTCATAAATGAGTTTGGAAGCACTCCATTCCTTTCAATTCTTTATTTCTGTGTCAATTTCATTGTCTGTTATTGGGTTGTTAAGTATATTTATGTCTTTTTGGTTGAGTTTTGGCACTTTCATGTGTATAGGAATCTGTCCATTTCTTCAAAATTTGCTAATTTGTTGGAATATTATTTTTCAAAGTAGTTACTGTCGTCTGCATTTTGACAGTGTTCCCTTTGATTTCATCTTTTTCATTTCTAATTGCATTGATGTGAGTCTTTTCTCTCTTTCACTTGGAAAGTCTGGCTAGGGCTTACCCATTTTATTCTTTCAAAGAATGATTCATTGATTTTTGCTTTTTTTTTTTTTTACTATTTTTTTAGTCTTGATTTCATTGATTTCTCCTCTCATCTTTAGCTCCAAACTGAAATTAAGGAGGGAAATTATAGTTTCTTGTTCTTTCTCAGGTATCTTAAGATTTTTTCATAAGGCTGTTTAAGCTTACTGTTTTCTCAATGTGACCACTGATTGTAATGAATTTTCCTTAGAACTGTTTTCATAGTATCCCAGAGAATTCATCATTGTCATTAACTTCCAGAAATTTTTTTAAATTTTTCTTTGATTTCTTGTGTGGCCCATTGGTTGTTTAGGAGTATATGGCTAATTTCTAGGAGCTTTTTCCATTTCCAAAATTTTTCTGTCATTAATTTCTATTTTCATTGCACAGTGGTCTAATATTATGCATGGGGTAATGTCTTTTTTACATATTTTAAGCAGGTTTTGTGAACTAGTGTGTAATCTACTTTGGAAAAAATATCAAGTGCTACTGAAAAGAATGCATGCAGTGGCACCTCTGTTCATGAATACTTTTGTTTGTGAACAATCTGATGCAAACAGAGGCATTTGGCAAAATTTTGCTCTTCTTTGCATGAGAGAGTTTTCAGAGGATATTTTTGTGGGGGCAAGGGTGAGATATGGGAGAAAGAGAATGGTGAGATATGGGAGAAAGAGAATACACTTTTTGATTGAGAACAGTCCTGTGGTTGTCAGAATTTGATGGTAGGGAGGATAATAAACTAGATAGGGTATGGAAGAGTCAAAGGCTTAGGATGGGGAGGATCAAGGAATAATAGTAGAGAAGATGGGAGCAACTGTGAGGAAGCTAAGCGGGGAATTTAAAAACTTGGCAGCAAGCATTTTACATGCTTGGAAAAGGAATAAAGAAATGTGTTAGTAATATTGTCTCATGGGTTTGAGGTGAAGAAACTAAATAGGGAGCTGAGACAAGGGAGAGAACTTAGACACATTAAATCAGAACTAATGAAAAGAACAAATGCACAAAAGTAACAACCTAATAAACACAGGAAACCATGAAAGAACACAACCACACATTACTAAATAAATCAAGAAACATACAAAAAGTTAAACCTGTAAGATGTCCAGTGGGAACACAAATTAAATATTCCAATGAGACACTGCATGTGTGATTCTCAAGTAGCTTCTTTGCCAGAGAATCTGACAGCTCACACTGCAGTAACTCTTCTGATCCTAGCACTGTAATACTGAAATTAACTCAGACTCAGGACTTTGACAGGCTGCAGGCATTCTTGCAGAGTTTAATCCAGTCAGAGTTCTTGCTGCCCCTCTCCCTGGGTGTGATGGCAGAGCTGGTAGACAGATTCATCCATCACGCAGGTGTGAGTGCATGGCTGGGGCCACTGGTAGTGCTGAAAAGACTATGACAACCCAAGTGTGTTGAACTGCGCCACATTTGGTTCCATTTGATACTCACACACCAGCTGACATGGTGGCTCGGAGGGGCCAAAATGATATTCTAACAGTCATCGCCAACAAATGTCAGAACTTTTTAAATGACAGTAGCTTCACCGCAATCTGTATATTGATTTCCATGGTTTCAGATGCCTAACATCTACCACTGCCCAAAAACATTAACTGGAAAATTTTGAAAATAAAAAAACAATTTCTACATTTTAAATTGTCTAGTGTTCTAAGTAGGATGATGGAATCTTACCCTCACCTTCTCTCTCTCACCCAGGTTGTGACTCATTTTTCATCCAGCATATTCCTACTATACATACTGTCTGTCCATTAAGCACTTAGTAGCTGTCTAGGTTATCAAGTTGACTCTTGCATATCACAAAATGGACTTTGGTTGTGTTCAAGTAATCTTCATTTTATTTAATAATGGCCCCAAAGGATAAAAGTGATGATGCTGGCAATTCAGACATGTCAAAGAGAAGCCACGAAATTCTTCCTTTGAATGAGCAAGTGATAGTTCTCAAGAAGGAAAGAAAAAAAATTTCGTGCAGAGGTTGGTAAGGTCTACAGTACAGTATTTTGAAACAAGCCACATTCACATAACTTACTACAGGAGAGCTATAATTGTTCTATTAGTTATTATGAATCTCTACAGTGCCTAATTTGTAAATTAAACTTTATCATGGCTATGTACATACAGGAAAAATCTAGGATTCAGTACTATTCTTAGTGTCATGCATTCACTGGGGCTCTTAGAATGTATCAGTTGAGGATAAGAAAAAACTATCATATCTTTGTTCTTTGTTTTGATTCCTATACAAAGGAAAACTAAACCCTGCGAGAAGGGTACCACCCAAGTGTTTGCATTTATTATCTACATTTCTGTGGAAAAATTCAAGAACTATTTGAGGAATATCAACAATGCTACAAATACATTTATATTTTTAAATGTGAATGTGAACTTAAGCCTTACAGATCTTACATAAGAGATTATATAAGAAGAGGATTTTACTGCATATATTTTTTTAAATCTTAGCATTTAAAGTTAACATATTTTTATACAGTTTCCTGTATAAAATGAAAAAGGTATATGGTCCATACATATCACAAAAAAGATGATTGAACAATCAAAATTTGTCAATAGAACTTTTGCTTTCCAATATGAAAATAAACTAAATTCAACCAAAATATTCAATTTCATAAAGTTTATATAACATTAATAAAAAAAGATAGCAAATATTTTCAATTAAATATTTAGAGCTTCTCACTCTTTTTATATCTATTAATTTTTCTGAGATTTCAGGAGGAAATTTAATTCTAAAAGGACAACATGTTACCAGGGTGCTATGACAAAATTCAATTTTAATTATGATTTGTAATTATTACAAGCATAATTTATCTTTTAGGGGAGCAGAGGAAGGGCCTTCTAATCTGGGCAAAATGATTAGGCCTTGGGGATCTGTAATGTATTTCCTTTCAGCAAGATAATTAACCTAGGACACCCTTATTTTCTCTAAAACTCTAAAAAATATTCATAGATTGATTTCCAATCACAAATGTATTGCCCATGTGAATAGCTTATAATAGCATGTTTTGGTATGAAATTCTACTCTGCTACATTTTGACTTTTAGATCGGTTATTTCATTATGTCCTACAGCCACCATGCTACTAGATAATGCAACACCCAGTTTCAAAACAAGAACCTGAAAACAGATCAGTCACACAGCTTTTGAGTAGGACTGGAATCTCAAGTTCTATGGCCTCAGTCACAGTTCCTGTCCACTTTGACTCTGAGAAAATCTTGGGCTGCTGAGTAGGGAAATAACATCAGAACACGCAAAAGAAAATGAATGGGAATTCTGTGAAGAATCTGCTGCTAGCAATCCCCAGTGGTCAGCTGGAGTCACAGTTCATCACTCAGACGCAAAGGTTTGTGGTTCCACACTCAAGAAGAAACAGAGGCCGGCAGCTTCACCAACTGGGCTTTATGCTGCCATCAGCAGGCCTCTGGTTCCAGCACAGGTGCTCGGCATGGTCTGCTGTGTGGAGTGAAGGGGTAAGGAGGAATGGTGCCTAATGGGGCTTACAGGAATAGTGCCTTCTTGGGTAGGTAATAAGCAAAACCTAACAGGGCACATTTGCTTTCCCACTGCTGGGACTAACAACCTGGTACCCACAATTTAAGAAGAGGTTATTTTGGGTTCATGTTTCAGAGGTTTTTGTCCATCCATGGTCAGCTGGCTCCAAGGCAGAAATATGCTGGAAGTGTGTACTGGAACAAAGATGCTCATCAATAACACCCAGGAAGCAGTGTACAGGGGAAGATGCAGGTGATAACTATACCTTTCAAAATTAGGCCTCCAGTGACCCACCTCAACTGGGCCCTACCTCTTAACAGCACATTCAGCTATGGACACCCATGGATCAGTCCACTGATGAGCACAGCTCCCCACAATCCAATCAGACTTCTGGGGTCTTGCAATCTGGTCATGTTGACATTAAGGTTAACTTTGACACAGGGGAAAGGGGATATTTCCCAAAAAGATACTCTTCTTTATACTCTTCTGCCTCCAGTACATTCAGTAGCAAATGTGATTTTACTTCATTTATTTGTGTACATTTAATATAAGTTCAAAAGTTCCAATATTACTTTTTGATGAACATTGAGATACCAATAATAAAAGTATGCAGTTCATTGGCCAATTTGTTCTGAAAAAATAAATACAGAAATGTCAAAGATGCTGTTATTTTTGTTTGTTTTGGGGGTTTTTGGTTTTTTGTGTTGTTTTTTTCTGGATGCTATTATTTTTTATTGAAATTTGGAAATCACAAAATATTGAAAGTTGCAGGCCAAAACATCCTTAAGAATAATTGCTACTCAAAGAACACTTGTTGTTAACAGATATATTTCTTCTTTTATTTTTTTCTTTTTTAAATTTATGTGTTTACTTTTTGCTACAGAAAATTTCAAACATACATTAAAAAATGAAAAATAGCATAATAAACCACCACATAGGTACCACCCTGCCGTGATAATCCTGGCCAATCTTGTTTTATCTGTAACATACCAAGTCCCAGGTTACTGAAGTAAATCCCACTCATAATATAAATTCATCTATAAATATTGTGCTGTACATTTCTAAGATTAGTCAATACTACTGTACCTTAGAAATTTATAGTAAATGCCTAATATTCACAAATATGCAGTTACTGTTCGAATTTCTCCAATTGGTTCAAGAATTTTGACATTTGTTTAAAAGTAATACATATGTTAATTAGCCCTACTGAACTTTCCCACAATATATATGCATATTTTAAAACACTTTGTTGTACGTAAAAAATACATATAATTCTGGTCAACAGAAGTAAATGAAATAAAATTCCCAGTAAATTCCACACCTGGTGATGAGTTGGTAGGTATCATCTATCTCTGTGATCCACGTTGCACTCTTTTTTCCTTTTGATATTTATTTGTTAAGCAGCCATAGAATTTTTCAGTGTTAGCTTTTGCTGCCTGTGTCCCTGTAGTGTTGTTTCATGTTTTTCTTCTGTCCCCTGTGTCCTGCAAATTGGTGGCTGAATAGGACTTTGATGTACTCCTCATACATTTTACCCTGTGTTGACTGCTAAGAAATTTCATCTTTCTGTGCTTTGAGCCTTCCCATGGCTCAGCCTTCCTAATGGACTCATTCGCATTTGTGGTGCAAGTACCCGCTGCACACACTGCTGTGCTGAGGGACAGGTGCAAAGATGAGGCCTATACCCCTGGTTCATGAAGAACACAGAGCGAATCAAACCTGCCTTTTACGAACACAAGACAAAGTAATTTAATTTTCTAGTCATGGTTGAGTTGCTTTGACTTAGTAACTCCCTGAATTAGCCCTCTGAGAAACTATTTTCTACTTATCTCTCTTTTACAGATGAAGAAACAGGTGTAGAGAGGTTCTCTGACTTACTCAGTTACACTGCCAGTCAGTAGTGGGGCAGGATTTGAACCTGGACTGTTCTGTGCCCATCCACCTAAATACCAGCTAATGCTGCCCTGCCCTGCCCTGCCCTTGCTGTCTATATCAATGACAGAAACACACAAAAATTTAGCTAACTGGTGTGAAGCTTCACATAAGTTATTTCTATTCATGCAATACTTTCAGTCAATTTAACTGTAACAAGTGATGACTAACAATGTGTTTACACACCAATCTAGAATAAAGTTTGAGTCAATGACATGAGGCATGAGAAGCATAATCTCACTAGCCTGGTATGAATCTATTTCACTGTAGTACTGCAATATGAGGTAATACACTGTAATAAGATGAATTTTACTTTTAAGACTTTTTTTTTTTGCTTTCATTATGCCCTTCCTTAACTCTCTCGTTGAGAAATCATATTCTTAAAAGTTAAAATGACTGATTTTCCAAAGCCAAACATTTTGCAACTCAAACAGGAAAACCAAAAGGAAGCATAGTAAATAGATAGAAATCCAGTTCTTATGGAAAATAAGGGCAGCCAGGTTATTCTTCCCTAAAGACCAAGGCTATACTAGGACATGCAGGGCTCCAGTCAAATATTTTTGCAGAGGCTCTTCCTATAAAAAACTTGATTTAAAAAGATAGTACAAAATTATTGAGCCTATGTGAGGTATAGTGATCTATCAATGAAAATTTACAATAATCAACAGAGAAGGGGTACTTTTGTATTTGTTTTATTGTCTGTCTAATGAATGGGTACAAAGATTTTTCATCTTCTGTTTGACATGAAAGTCACCCCAAATCTGCCTTTTAGCATTTTCCTAGAAATTACTTGAAAACATATATATATATATATATATATATATATATATATATATATATCTTACTTTCTGGGAACCAGGACCAGTCATGGATGCAACTTTGTAGGCAAGGGTACAGTGCTCCTTGATTGAATTCATGTGCAGCAGAAAGACATAAGTGTACCCCAAAAGAAGGTTCAGAGATCACTTGGGGTCCAATCTAGCCCCAGGGTACACTGCTAAGATAACATTGCCAACCCTGGCCAGGCCTGGATTCCAAAAGTAGACTTAGAAAATTAATAGAAGTCACCAAAAGCATGTAACCAACTGAGGCATGGATCCAGGAGCAGTCCTACTGGTACCAATGTAAGGGCAGTTCTGACAAAGTTTCGTCTGGTCTGAAAGAAGGGAAAAAACAAAGGCTGACCAGGGAATAAGGTCATTTGGACACAGCACTCTGCAGATTTCTAACCTAGTCACATGTTTTTCACATTGGATATGGTTTTGTGAAAGGTTAATCATGGGTACTTGAAGAACTAAACAAAATCAACCTTTCCTCAAAGCAAGGACAAAGGTGATACACTCCCAATGGCACTGACTATATGATCTTAAGCAATTACTCAACTACCCTAAATTTCAACATACTCATCTATAAAACAGAGGTGATTATATATGCCTCCAAACATTGCTGTAAGGTTTTAAGAACTAATAATATAGGATACGTGTCTTACATGAGCATATATGGGCACTGACCTAAATATTAAAAGGTATTATAAATATTTTCTTCTAATTATTTAACAACCTTGTATTGGGCATTATGTATGAAACGTAGCAAAAGAAAAGGAAAAGCAGTCTTTCCATAACCAAGGAATGTGTCATTTAACTGGAGTAATAACAATTTCTAGCTATAGGATCATTTAAAATATGAACATACTGAGAAAGGTGAATGGGAATGCATTAAGGAGATAGGGAAAAGCCATGAACAGAGATTGCTGCACATAACGAGTGATGTTGGGGAAGCCTTCCAAGATCAGAAGAGCTTTTGAATCACACTTGACTCAACAGATGGAACACACAGACTAGGAACAGTAGAGAAAAGGGAGGAACCCTCACAAAGGGGAAGACCTGCAGACTGACTGAAAATGATGGCCATGGCTTTCTCAATGCATGTGTGATTCCCAAAATCACCAACGCAGCTCTAGTCACTTTTATCCTGTTAAAATGATTGTCAGAAACAAACTCAGAAATCACATTGGCATGCTGAAGGCTATTTCACAAGTTGCAAATAAAACACAGGGAGAAAGAACCTTGCTAACACTGATTGTTAAAAAAAAAAAATGCCTGCTGGCTTTTATACTTGACAAAGGAAATCCTGTGAATATCCTAACCAGATTGGGATACAAACATATCCATACTGAGTTTACCAGAGGTTGGAGCCCCAGGTGAAAATAGTGCCAAGGCAATCAATGCAGGTGCGAATATCAGCTAAATCAGTTGCTTAGCATCATGAAGACTGTTAAACTCTTTTGTGCTTTAAAAACAAAGATATTTAGGTTACTTGAAATGGAAGATAAAAGCTGAGATAATGTCCACACAGAGCAGTCAGTTTCCACACAGCACATGGAGATTAGCATGCCTTTATATGTTTGCTAGTACCTCCAACAACCCAACAGGACTGCCAATCGTCAGCCCCCCAACACACACACACACACACCCCTCGTAAGGAGCGCTGTCTCAGTTACTTTTCTGATTGCTGAGACAAAATACCCATCATCCAAAGTGAAAAGAGGAAAGGTTTATTGCAGCTCACAGTTTGTAGAGGTTTCAGTCCGTAGATTGGCTGCTTCCACGGCAGGGTGGCCTGGCAGGAGAACAGTCCGGGATGTGGCAAGCAGAAGACAGAGATCTGCAAACAACAATGCTCTCTTTCCTTTATCCCATCCAAAGCCACCAGCCTCCGCGGTGGTGCCACTCACATCCAGGGTGAACCTTTCCATTATCCAGGCCCACTAAACTAATCAGTGGACTAATATAGTACCACGCACCCTTAATCTCAGTATCACTCTAGATCCAGCCAGCTCCAAAAAGCCTCACCTGCATGAGAATGGGGGGGCGGCATCTATTTACAAGCCATAACAGACAGCCATTACTGTCACTCAGATATTCTGCATAGCAATGTACTAACCAGCCTTTAACAACA
>RJWT010056106.1:0-10074 GCA_004365215.1 Cuniculus paca
GGTGTTACTTTAGGCTTTTGTTTTTTATTTTTTTTATTTTTTTATTTTTATTTTTTTTGTGTGTGCTTGTTTTGCCTTTCTGGTCAAGGTCATCTTCAGTGCTCCAATTCTATGTAAGAAAAGTTGATAGAAGCACGACATTGAATTTCCAGTTCTTTTAAATTTACCCGTTTAAAAAAAGAAAAGGCAAAGTTGTTCCCTTGGCTTTTCACTGGTGGAGTCCTGTGCCGCGTTCGTGCTGTGGTGTGTCTGCTTCTTGTCCGTGTGCACGTAGGTGGCCGAAGGGGCCCAGGGGTCAGGGCTGAGGAGCAAGCAAGCTTTGGAGGTGCTTAGCTGAGTAGCAGGAATCCCAGCCTCCCTTGTGTCTTGTTTTGTTCTGTTTTCCATACGAACCCTCCTCGTCTTTTTCTTTGAGTCAATGCATTCTGAGTATGTTTCGTGTATCAAAGGGGTAGGTTGTATAATTACTCCGTTCGACTTGACTTTATTTAACAGGCCTGTGGCTCTGCACCTCATCATCAGTTTACCTTCTTTTAAAAAGTACATTTATTTATTTTGGTGCCAAATTTAATCCAAGGCCTGACGCATTCTAGGGAAGCCCTTCGTGACCAAGTTAGGTCCCCAACCCTAGTAGCTTGGCTTCCACAAATTAAACCTAGTGTGGCTGATCTTTGTAAGGGAGGGTATCATTCTTCCTGTTGTTTTTGCTTTTGTTATTTTGAGACAGCATTCGCTATTCAGTTCAGGCTGGAGCTCGCTGTGTCCCAGGCTGGCGTTGAACTCACAGTAATCCTCCTGCTCAGCCTCCCAAGTGCTGGTATTACAGGCGTATGTAATACCACCGTGCCTGGCATTCATTCTTTCTATATGAATACACCTTTCTCAAAAATATAGGTCACATATGTCTTGTTTTCCAAATCACTTTACTGTAGCATGTACTTGTGCTTTTTTAAAATGTCTTTTGTGTATGACTTGGCTTCTAATTTAACAGTGATTTATAATGGTGTATTGAGTGGCAGAAATGACAGAGAGATGTTATTATCAAGAAATAGTGCAGGATCAGATGGATAGTAATTTTTACTCAATGAAGAGATGTACAATACTACCGAATTATTTGCATGCACTTGAAGTTCTTGCTTCCAGTTGATTTGGGAGCTAGGAGACCAGTATTAGAATTATGGACCAAACAAGAGTAAAGGCCAGAACTACAAAGGTGGTGCCAGGAGAAGTTGAAACAATGGATTCATTTAATCGAGGAATAGCATTCAGGTTATAAAACCAAAGCATAGCTTCCTACACTGAAGTCTAAAATATACATCAGGAAAACAGAGGCAGTAGTGAGAGGGAAGGAAGGAGGCTGACAGCTCTCAGAGAAAGCTCAGGGCTTTTATGGGTAACCTTTGCAAATTCCTCAGCTGTCAGCCTTCTAAGGCTGACCCAGACTCAAACGCAGGACAAGTAAAGCAGGTAAAGTACTCTCAGCTATGTCATCGTTTGACACCTGTGCCAGAGGACATGCCTGAGACTAAGTTAAGAAGGTAAATAATGCCTGAGTAGACTGTTTTTTATTTTCAAGGTTGACTTCTAGATTCCTGCTCAGGAAACGATGTCAGATGTCTTCTTGTTCAGTACCAGACTCTGCCTGTTTTGTTTCCGAGATTGTGTGTAGCTGCCCAAGTAGAGAGGATTGTCTGGTGCTGTCCAGATAGTCTGGAGATACCACTCCTGGCATGGTCAGTGTCAGTGTATTCTGTGGCCTGCTGTTGTGCCTTGGAATGCTGCTGGATGCCTGTGAAGTCGGCCACCCTGCCCTGAGGCTTAATGTTAATCTGAGCAGGAAAAGGTGGTCCTGTAAGTAAGACTGCAGTCTTCTTTGTTTGTGGACGTGGACTAAAGAAGCCCTGATAACCTCTTGCTCTGCAAAATCCCATACATGCATTCTTCACTTGTGAGTGTAGATGAGTTGAGACTGAAGGTGTCTGTTATTTCATGAATTACTATCAGTCAGGTCAGAAAAGGCAATTTATTGGTTCCTGATTCCTATTGGGTCAAAAATCAAGAGATGAATTTAGCTTTTTGAAATAAGAAATTTGAATCCAAATGAGAGGTATAGGGTGACAGAATGTCTAAGGAGTTCTTAGGGGAATAACCATTTATAAATTTTCAATAGGGCAGCAATTAGTCAATGTGTAAGTTATTTCCTAAGTCTGAGTGTTTGTTCCTTATAACTTTCTGTTATAGTGTTCCTCTTGTTGGAATAAACTAAATATAATAATAATCTTGCATTTGCAAGATGTTTTATACTTTATAAGTATTTGGCATGTTACCATATATGTTAATCTCAAATTATGGGAATATTATATATGGATTATTAACTGCATTTTCCAGATAGCAAAATTGAGATCCACAGTCCAAAGAACTTGTCTAACGTTACATAGCTGCTATTTTAGGCAAAGACCTGGCCTGAAATCTCAGATCTCTTACCTCTACGCAGGTCAAATCACTGGAAATCTTGAGGTTGGAAACTGGCTTCTCTGTATTTCCTCTGATTCTTAAGCTTCTCACAGAGTTTGGTTTTACTGTTTCATATTTGCTCACTTGCTTCTTTGCTTGTTTCTTCTTAGAATGTTCTTGGCTGCTTTGTGCATCTGTCCCTGTTTGAGAGCATTGCATACCATGTGCTCAAATACCTGTGTGAGAAACAGCCAGTTTTACATTGGATAATTCTCCTCTGGAATTTACCTTTACCTAATCTCTACAGATGACTGTTCTTATCTTACCTTACTTAGAAAAGGATTTGCCTTATTGGATCTGGCCAGTTGTTCCTCTAATCTAATATCCAGTTTCCAGCAATTCCATGACACACCATTTCAGAAGAAAGTAGTAGGCTTCCCGAGCTAGGAATTAGGAAACAAAACTCTTGTTATGACTCTGCATTAGATGGTGAGCAAATTATTCAGTTTTGTTCCTTAATTCATGATTTCAGTAGACTATAAGGAGCTGCAAGAAACTTCAAAGTATCTACATTGGTTATTTAATGTGGAGCTCTTTGATGGATCATCTTAATTATCTAGTATTCCATATAACGTAGAATACATTCTTTTTTTTTTTTTAAGCTCCAAATTAACAACAAACATCATTGTTGGTTGGGCAAGTAATTACTTAAATGTGGTTTTGGTTACTTAATAAATGCAGCTCATTTCATCTTTCTACTGTGTCTTGATGTGATTCTAAAGCAAGTTATTTATTAGCTCATAGTTCTTGACTTTAGTAGAATCACAGCTCAATCATTATTTGAATATTTGCTTTTGGGTAGTTCTGAAATCTGCATTAGCATTAACTGTGACATTTTTAAGTGACTTTTTTCAGGATTCTACACACACACACACACACACACACACACACACACACACACACACACAGATTTTTCTAGAGATTTTCTACTTTACCTAAGTAGCTACCTAGGGGTCGAGTTGTAGTGCAGTGGTAGAGTGCTTACTTAGAATGCATGCTCCCCTGTATTTGACCCCCAACACTGCCAGAATAAAAGAGAAAGAAAGAAAATAAACCACTACTAACAAAAAACATACCTTAGTGATTCTGAGCTCTAGTTAAGAGGGAAATCATTTTACAGATTACAGAGGCAAGGGGGAGGTTCTGAGATGAGAATAGTTTAAATAAGGTTTGCTTATTCAGCAGACATTTAATTCTACTTGTTCTGGCGCAGGTGAAATTATACAGTCTCTGTCTAGAGGTGCATTTATTTTAATGAGAATAGCCTCAATCATTGCTGTATGTGTGTACTGTAGAAGGAGAATATACAGTTTGGAGGGTAAAGAAGAGGCTTCTAAGTCAGCCCCTGGGAGGTCATCATGTTCAAGGGAAAAAAAAAATCCTTGAGATTCGAGACTTAACCATTCTTGCCCAGTGAGTAGACAGTTTGCTCCTTTGGCATTGGAAAGTTGAGCAGAATTATAAGGGACCACTAAATTTCTGTTAGAGGGGAGTGACAGCACGAAGGCTAACAGCAGGATGGGGACCCTGGTGGAGAAAGCCACTTGGTCCGCATCTCTGGCAAGAGGTGGTAAGAACTTTGTCAGGGTGGTGAGAGAGGGGATAAAAAGAAAAGGAAGCCTCAGGGAAGTTGATGTATGGCTAAAGGGGGGAGACAAGAGGAAGAATGAGTCAAAGGCTCCCATCCTGATGACTGGGGATGTGTTATCTCTGAGATATGGGGACTGTACAATAGTTGTTAGAAGAGGATGATGAGTTTCTTCGTCCTGGTGGTCATCTGTGCATTTGCCCCACTATTTAGCACAGTGCCTGCTGCAGGTTAGAAATGTTCGTTGGCACATTGGTATGGCTGTCTCTGTTAGGAATGACTTACTTTCTCTCTTACATGAAGGCGTCTAAGGAGGTGAGTATCCAGAAAGGTACAGTGGCTTCATTCTGCCATGCTGCCCGTAGAGCTGTTCCCCAGTGTTTCTATTGCTTTGTCCTCAGAGGGTGGCATATGGCCAAAGGGATGGCCTGTTTCCAGGATTTCGCCTTCAAGCCTGACAGAAGGAAAGTAAAAAGCAACAAGAGTTCTCTGGAGGTTGTGCTTTATCACTCTGCTGTAGTTTACATTTTAAATACCTCTCAAAGTCACACGTGTCAAACGCTTGGTCCCCAAGTTGGCACTGTTGGGAGACTGTGGAACCTTGAAAAGATGAGGCTTAGTGTGAACCTTCTGCAGGTCACTGGGGGCTGCTCTGGAGGGGACAGTGGGATCCCAGCCCCTTCCACTGCCTTTTACTTTTCAGTCATTAGATAATGGCTTTCCTTTCCTGCATGCGCCTGCTATGATGTGCTACCTCACCACAGGCCTGAAAGCAATAGCTCAACCAATCTTGGACTGAAATCTCTGTAACTGTGAACTCAAATAAATCTTTTCTCCTTATAGGTTGATTATTTGTTATAGTGGTACAAAACTGACTAATGCATGTTCTCTGCATTCCACAGTCCACAATTTATATAGCTACAATGAAATAAAACATAAGCTGGGGAAAATGCTGTGTTAATAGTCTGGCCATTATATCCAGTTAAGATTCTGAGGTTCTGTTGCTAAAGGTCTAGATTCTTAAGCATGTGTGGTGGATTAACTAATGGTCAATTTGTAACACTCAGCTGAACTGAATCAATGTGGTGCTGGATGTGGAGGGCCCACCTGAGGATTGTTGCCAATAGCATTAAAGGAGAAATGGAGGGGAAGATAGTGCCATTGATTCTCCTAGAGAAGCTTTTCACACTGGTTTTCCTGATATGAACCTCACCTGTTCTCATCATCTGAGGAGCTTGGGACCTTGCTGTTGCTGAGGATGGCTGCAGTTCTTTTCAGGGGAGCTCTGGTCCTTATTTTGAGTGTCACTTCCTGGTTTCAGTGCAGATCCCTCAGCCTGTTGGCACAGATCCCTTGTTCCGCTGGTGCAGACTTTCTAGCTTCCACCACTGACTTTTGAGTCTTCCCAGTGCAGATCCTAGATGCAGACTTGTGTGAGACACTTTTGTGGGCTCTAAGCGTCCAGCTGAACTCATGTAGGACATTGCCATGTGCTCTAGGTCTTCAGCTGGACTAGTGTAGGATATTGCCGTGGGATCCAGGCCCTCAGCTGGATTCTTTGAGTCTCTAATGTGTGGAAAGATCTCCTGCCCTCTTTTGCATCTGACTCTTTGGGTGAATGTTATAAAATAATCCTATAAATTGTGTGTTCTGTATTAAATCCTTTCCTTGTAAACCCTGACTACAACAGCATCTGCCACAATGGTCTTGACTTTTTTGTAAAATGAAAGTGGGTCGAATTTGGTCATGTTGGGTTGAAGGCAGAGGGATGGTCTCCACAAAGACATGCCCAGAATGGGGGTTGAAATATGGAACAGTGGCTCAGTAGAGTAAGCAGGCTGTGAGATGTGAATAGGCAAAGTCATTGCCTCAGGCCATGGATGTGCGCAGTAGAATATTGAGAGAAGCAATAAAGAAGACCAGGAGAAGTTTTTGGTGGGAGCACACCTAGGTTAGGTGGTAGGAAGGGCAAGTGAGAACATTAGTCCAGGGACTAATTGGAAATATTTGGAGAAGTAACCAGCTAAAGAATTGGAAAAAAATTTTTTCCAAGGCAGAATTAAAAAAAAAAAGAAATTACATTATCAAAAGGAGGAAAAGTTAGGGAATACAAATAAGTCAGTAAATAAATAAAACAAAAAAGATGGGGAGCGCAGAGTATGAGGAGAGAGGAAAGACTGTTGAACATGTCAAAAAGTTCCAGCTATGATTTGTGGCATGCTGACCTTAGGTTCCATCCGGAGCATTGGATCCAGTGGGGCATTCTTTGGAGGGATGGTTCTATTATGGGAAGAAAATTTAAGAGAGGTTTCATTGAAAATATGGAAATATCTGATGAGTAGTGGTTGTACTTGACCAATGACATTATAATGGAGTATTTATTTTCTACTATTTCTATGCTGAAATGGACACTAAAATGGTTGAATATAATTTCTATAAATGGTGAAAGAAATTATTTTAATCACTATTAATAGGTTCATTTAGGTTATTTTTGTAATCAGCAAGTAATATGAACCATATTTGATTAATAGGAAAGCTCCAGTGTAGTCTGGAGGGCAAGGGATTTACATTTGCAGTGTTTTTATTCTCTGGAGCATTATATGTGTGATGGAAAGGAGATTCTTCCTCAACTCAAGGGAGAATCTCAAGTTCTGACATCTGTATTGCATTGTCCCTCTAAGTACATTTCTGACTTGTTACTGCTTGTGCTGTCTAATAGGGAAAAATTTAGCATATAGTTTTTTACTGAGTCAGAAGGGAGGCCTGCAAGGAATCTTTCACAGATACCATCTTTGTCTTCTTTTATTTGTTCAAGTTATATTTTGAACTTAAAAAAAAAACACAGAACTCTAGGTCCAAGTTAATGACTTTAGTTTTTTACTTTGGTTATTAGACTTTTATTTTTGAGACAGTCTACTAAGTTGCCTAGGCTAACCTTGAACTTGTGATCCTCCCGTCTCAGGTTCTCCAATAGCATGTGCTACTGTGTCTGACTCGTTAGATTTTCTTGTTTCAGCAGTACCTGGTAGAAATAGAATTGAAGCCTTGTATGCACTTCAGAAATTTAAAAATGTAAGCCATATATACAATTTTAATATTTTCTAGTAGCTGCATTTTTGAAAAGTATGAAATGAATGTTAAGACATTACATACAATACAGAGTATCCAAAGTATTGTTGTTTGAACTTGTAATCAATGTAGAAAATTAATGAGATATTTGGCATCCTTAAAAAAAAAAACCCAAATCTTTGAAGTCTGTGTTTATTTCCAGTTCTAAATTAGCTGCGTGTGGCTAGTTGTTCTTTGTTGGATGGCACAGTTCTAGAAAATTGAAAAGGAGTCTTGTTCTTTTCTCATTTTAATGCTGACATTAGTCTGTTGCTTGCAGGTCTGCCACTAAGGATTTCTCCTAAGTTTTTATTGTACGTTACATTGGGCACTGATTGCATTAGGCTTATATAGAGTGTTAGCATCATTTTAATTTTTTTGACCACTGTTAAGAGGTGAAGTGAATGAATGGGAAATAAGGATCTTTTTTACTTTTCTATAGTACTTCGCTTTCAGTATCACATGGGACTTCTTGGTTAAATTTCAAATTATTGAGCTGGAAGTGTAGCTCAGCAGTAGAGCATATGTGGAGCCCTGAGTTTAATCCCCAGTGCCAAAGAAAAAAAAAGATAAAAAATACTGGTGGGCAGTTGTGTGAAGAGCAAAGCGAAGGTGAATTTTCTTGCCTTTTGTGTTTCCTTTCAGTGATCCAGTGCTTGCTTTGCTTTTCTCATTATTTTTTTTTTCTCCTGATTCATTTTAAAGGGGTGACTTGTGAATCTGGGACTTTTGCTGGGTTGATGTGGGATTGAGGCAACAAAGCAGAATCGTCTTTCCTATAGGGGCCTCTGAGAAGGTGCTGGCTTTCCAACAGTTTTTCTTCTTTCCTTTAAGTTGTTGGAGAAGGCCTGGGAATCATGAGTAGATTTGGGGTTAAGATATTCACTACTGTTTAGGCTCTGCTTCCTGGATACTCTCCTTTGTGCCTGAGGAAATGCTTGGTCCAAGAGCCTCTCACACTCTACTAGCAAAGAGCTTTTTTAAGAAGTCCACGATCCATCTCCTTCTGATACTGTCATAAAGTAATATATAAAGTAATATATTATATGCTATATATATATATATGCTGTGCACATAGCATGTATTATATGCTATATGTATGTAGCAATATATATTATATGCTATGTAATGTATTACATGTATTATACAATATAAATTACTAGAAAAACAAAACTAGAAAAAACCTCCAAAACAAAGACTTACAAATCTAGATTCAGTGATCAAAACATTACTCCACCAGGTTATAAAATTCCTATCATTTGCTCAGTTTCCATTCACATATATCCTTTTGTGGACAAGTGACAGAGCTGGTAGACTGGTGGCAGCCTGCCTTCCACGTTCTGAGTAGATGACACTGATTTACAACTGCAGTCATCTTTCTTTGGGTCGCTCTATGACATGTCTCCTACATTTCACAGGTCATGACATAGGATCAAAGGGACTTAGGTATGCAAGGACGTGCAGGTACTGGAGGTGGAATTCGGACCCAGACTGGTGGCTCCCCAACAGGGTCTCTGTTAGGATTAGGGAAAGGGATCCCTTCCCCGAGCTGGCTGGCTCTGCTTTGCTCCACACACTGTGTACGACACTGCCTGCACCATGGGACGATACGGCTCTGTTCAAACACACCTGTACCTTCCTGCCTTCCTTTGTCAGGCTGAAAGGTCCTGCAGAAGGGAAGAAGTGGAGACTAAGCTCTTCATCACTTTACTATGCATTTTCATAAAACAGCAGTTGAATGTGAGCAAAATTCAAGTTGGTGGAAGTTAGACATTTTTAGTGTTTCTGGAAAGTACAAGTCCTTGCTTAAGCTTTGGGATACTTGTTACAATTACCATCTGAGACTATTATTAGAACTTTCCTTATACAGTCAGCTAAGCAACAGGAATTTATCCCAGCACCAAAAAATAAATTAATATTTAATGATCTCAAAAATTCTTGTGCATATATTTCTATTATCCTTGCTGCTTCAATCATTGCACTTCTATCATAACTTCTTGGTATTGGCTTAGTATATACAGTAAATGAAATTTAAAAAGAGGTAGGCAGTGAAAGTAGGCTGAAGATATCTCTTTAACAGCAATCACTCATGCCAAAATTACTTAATGTTAATTTTAAACATGTTTGTAGCTGTGGAGCCAAATTATGTTAAATATAGTAAGGTGCTGAAAGGTGTGACAGGGACCAAAAGAACAAACGTCTTGGTTTTGTTCTCTTGCATGGCCAATTGTTATACATGGTCAAAGGAGATATCTCACTGGTCACGTAGAATGCCATGAAAAGAATTTAAATGGAGAAGTCATTTCTAACCCCTGAAAAACCACTCTGAACCAAGTAGGGCCTGATTTATTTTTTAAGGAATTACACGAGAGGAAGGAAAGAGCAATCATACTCTTGAAGATTTAAATGCAGTCATAAATGTGTCAGTTTGCTTTCTTGGTACATTACACACATTAGTATCTCGAAGGATTGAGTGAGTCAATTTAAGGTAAAAGCTGCCAAACGTTTCATTTTTTTATTTTTTTATTTAACTTCTTATCCCTATTGTCTATTGCATTGAACACATTGTATGCTAGGCCATTGCTAACGGTACCCGATGCGCGATTACACTGACTATCCACTGCAACCCTTGAAGTCGATGCATTGCTTTTCGAGTGAAGGATCCAAGACTTCAGAGCACTTGAGCAGTTTTTCCGGAATGCATTAGGAAGCAAGTGGGAGAACTGTGGTATCTCGCATTCTGCGCACCTCTAATCTGAGAGTTTATCAGACAAAACCTCAACTCTGTTTAATATCTGCGTTTTTAAAAGATCCCAGGCAAGGGGCTGGGGATTTAGCTCAGTGGCCCAAGTGCCTCCCTGGCA
>RJWT010056107.1:0-10067 GCA_004365215.1 Cuniculus paca
CCAACACAGTATACTGAAGATACTGATGTACATGGGGGCAGTTAGCTTAAGCTCTGCCCACCTGGAGTTCCCAGGGCTGATCGTGATCACCTGGAACACACTCAAGAGGCAGGTGCTGCCAATGGACACACCCCTGCCTACTCTCTGAGCATAGAACACAAGTTTGCATCCAAGGTCACTGAGGAAATCTTTCAAGCCAGATGCTGCCATTGTTTCAGGAACTCCTCTAAACAGAATGGCCAAGGAGTTGGCTACAACCAGGTGCTTGAGAATCAGATCTGTGGACCTTAATCGGCACTTAGTGAAATGAAGACAGGTATAGTGGTAAAGAAGAGAGAAATTCCCCAGTGTTCCAATGAGAGTCTGAGAGAAACAGACCGATGCCATTGTCAAATCCCTGGAGGCCATTGAGCCAGGTCCGGTGTGTGATATTTGTCTTCACAGCCAGAGATTCCTGCATTGAAATGTGCAGAATGGACTATGTTTATCAATATGAACTGAAATCCAATTCTCTACCTGTTAGTGTACACTTGGAGTTATTTATGTGAAGGTTTTATTCATATAAGAAGTTTCCAGCATTAAAGGTGGGAACTGAAAGTGAGTTGATAGTGTAAAAACCCACGATAGGGAATCCAGGGCATGTTTTTTATTCTGACAAGTTTATGAGACAGGAACTGTGATTATTCTCATTGTGAAGATGAACATAATTTCTGAAGAGGAGAGGTGGGTGATTTGTCTAATTCCTACCCGACTTAGGTGCATATTGGGACTTGAAGTAGGTTGCAGTAAATCATATTATATTTATTCTCACTGAGAGTCCTAGAATATGAGACTGTTTTTGTTTGAATAATCCCTATCCATTCAATTTTTAAAACCTTACCTTTTTGTATATGTGGGGTTATTTTGTTTTATATTTTTGTTAGTAATAGTTTTCCATCTATGTACAAATGTTTATTGTACAAATCAATATCAATTATGAGAAATTTCAGAGTTTACTATACAATGTGGGAGCACAGCTTGTAATTTCATTCTACACAGTCCTGCATATCAGATTACTTTTCTTAGGATGACAACAGAAAATTTCATTTGGTCTTGTCAGAGGCAAATGTTGAATTACAGGTATCTAATCCTCTTATGCTGTCTCAAAAAACAAGGACTCCTAAATGCAAATACATGACAATATATTGCAAGGAAGAACCAGTTTAATTTGAAATTTCAAGATGCACTTACCATACTTAAATATCTGAATTAATTAAGTGACAAGAATGATTTGAGGGAAACATTAAGATACAAACATGTAAAGGAAGATAAAACCTCAAGGCTCTTGTAGGAGGATAGAGGCAACTGGTGATCATGCTCATGGATGAAATGGTTCAGAGTCACATGGGTGAATTTCATGTTGTCTCCCTAGTATAACAAACTAAAGGAGTTAGTGGGATCCAAAATGCACAGTACATATTGGGAAAGTCAAAGGGGAAGAACTATCTAAAAAAGGGAAAGGAGTGGCGCCTATTAATCTATTATCATGATTTGAAACTCATATTGTCTTCATTGTTCTGATTAGTTTCATTTTATTGTTTTGTTTGATTTTATTACACTTGATGGCATGAACAGCTATTTCAAAGATAACAAAATATACAATTGCAGCCATCAAGGTTGTCCAATTATCTTGTTTCAAAACCCTGTATTGCTTTCATTGTTTTGTTTTGAATGATTTTACTCTATTCTGTGTTGTTTGATTGTAATATGTCTGAAGGTGTAGGCAACTATTCTGAAGATAACAAGAAGCATTATGGTAGCCACTCCTGTTTTACTAGTATCTTGAAGTTCTGTATTGCTTTCATTATTTTGCTTTGTTTGTTTTGTTTTAGTTTGGTTTTCTAACTGGTTTTATTCTGTTCTATTTTGTTTGATTTTATTTATCCCTGATGGTATGAGCAGTTATATTGAAGATAACAGGAGGCATTATGGTAGCCATTATTGATTCCCTTTTACCATGGTTAGAAGTCATGTACCATGTTCATTGTTTTGTAGTGATTGACTCTATTCTGTTTTATTTTGTTTGGTTGTATTCTTTTCAAAATTAAAAAATTTTTAAAAATGGAAGCTACATACTGATAAATGTGCATTATTTAAATGAAAATAACAGTACACAATTTTTATATTCGCAAAATCATTTCAGCATGGTGGGTGTCACTGAAACCTGTGAATGTTGCTTGCCAACTGAAAGTCTGAAGAGAACTCTGAAATATTATCAGCCTAACATTTTCAGCAGAAACACACTCACTGCCTCCACTCTACAACTGCTGCCTCCTTCATGTGGGGCAGAGGAATCAAGTAGGAGGAATCATTTCCACTCCAGCTGCTGAGATTCACATGTAACACTTCCATACTGACTACAGCAGTGTTTGTTGTAAGCTCATTTTGTGCAGATGCATAATAACCTTGACAATTGACTCTCTGAGTCCAGTCAGAACATTTTTTCAAGTTACAATTCCCAAAATCCAAATTTCATTATCACTTGTGTTACACATCACCAATTGGTGTCACTGTGAACTCTTCAACATTTGATTAGGAAACTCAGTTATCATATTGTGTATGATATAAGGGTGTGAGACTCACCTCTGTTTCTTAGGTCGTCTCATACTTCAGAACTTCTGCTTCCCTTCCACATGTCTCTGGCTCTTGATCTGTCTCAAACTCAGAAGAACAACTTTTCTCATTGTATTTAAATACCCATACTGCTGATCTACTTCCTCACCTTTCAGACTCTGCCTCTGCTACTAATACAAGACACATTCACCTGCCTCCATCCAGTTTCCAGGACTCTTGCTGATGTAGGATTTCTCTGACATCCAACAAGTTTATGGGAGAACTGATGGGACCTGAGATATGTGTTTGTGAGTCTGTGACCTCGCATCCCCACAGATCATAATTACCCTTCCACCAACCCAATTATAGTGCAGTCTTTGGGGGAGTCAAGTACTCCTCAAAAACTTTTTTCCAGTTGCTAATTACTAAGGCCAATTAAAACTTTCCAGTTACTCTCTCCTTAGAGACAGTTGCGAATCCAGGAAAGTCTCTTTAATCCCATGACCTCCAGCACTTCCCCAGGTCCCCACACTCTTGTTCCCTTCTGACTCCTCTTCTGCCTCTACCTATATCCCATGTCCTTTGATATTTCTCTTCTCCCTATCATTCCCCTCTTTCTTTCTGTGGTCTTTCATGATATACCTCCTTTTTCCTCTTGATTTTCTCCCAGTATCCTTCAAATATCTCTCTGGTTATACATTTACCCTTACAATAGATTTCCGAAAAGTAGAATCTCAGAATTAGTATAACAGAAATGCCAATAAAACTCAAAGTAATAAAAACAATGTTTAATTAGATACTTGATATAAAATGTAAGATAAGCTCTCTTTCCACCTTATTCAAAATCAGTTAGTCTTCAAGGAAAACAATCTCCTGCTTGTCTCTCCTGAGAAATGTAGGATCTGCCTGTCCTGTATGTGTAGATCAGAAGGTCAAAGCCAGCCATATAGACTGTCATACAAACATGTAAACATATGCACACAAGCAGAGGGACAGTGAGGAAGAGATGTTCACACTGAGCATATACACAAATATTCTCCCATGGAAACAGTTATGCACAGACAGCAAGCAATTTATGCTTAAAGTTGTCTTCACCCTCAATAAACAAATGACATTGTTCACATTATATTACATAAAATCTCATTTTAAACACCACTATGTGCACATGAAATAATGCTTATACTAAGGATTTAATAAACACATTATCTAAGACTAATATTTACTCAGCATTCATTATTAATGTAAAAAAATGTGAGGTTTTTATTAAGGGTTATGCTATGTTCTAGTTTTCATTACAATACGTATTATGCAAAATTGCAATGCCAATAGATAAAAAACATGAAAGACTAGATAGAAACAATTGCTAAAGCATATAGATAGATACATTGACAGAGATACAGATTTATGAATATTTACAAAACACATAATTTAGCTCATAATCAAAATATTTTTAAAACAATATATATATAATACTTCACACAGTGCTAACATTGTGATATACTCATTCTATCTCATGGTAAAGAGATAGGACTAAAAACTTGAAAAACACTTTAGAAATTTTAAAAACAGTTTTTAAAAATTTTGAAAAAGCAAAGTAAAAGGTTGAAAGACAAAGTCAGGGAAGAAATACTTTTATGAAGTAATCCTGTTTAGAGAAGTCTGTAAAAATCTCAGTACTGACCTGTCTTCTTTCTAAGGTCCTCCACAAGTTCTTAGGCAACTCCCCTGAGTCTGCCCCAAACTGCACGCATTCTTAGATTTCAGAGGCATTTGCACCTAGATTCCTGAGAACTTTTGACCCCTTCCTTCTCAGCACACTTTTAGAAAATGCAGGGAACCTCAGAGAACAACCACTGCAGAAAAACAGGCCTCTCAGACACACAGAGAATGAAGAGAGCTGCACTAGAACTCAGAGAAGCTTGGGAATCCTCTCGTAAAGACCTTGGACCACACACAGGAAGCACAGACAGCAGGAGCATCCAGAGACACCCTGTGCAACAGATCTCAGATACTTCCTGGAATCAGACATCTAAAGCTCTCAAAAGTAAATTCGTCAGCATTTTTAACTCTTGCTTGGGTTTCCATGTTTTAACAATTACAAGAGGCTTTTCTTGTTTGTTGAAAGGCAACACGGTACGCACTCAGCTGTATTTTGGGGTCAGCTCTGTTTAGGCTCCGAAACAAGGCAAGGTTCCTAAGCAGATGGTGATGTCCCATAGAGTTCTGTGAGCAGCAGAAAGAAGTGTGTAGTGGCTTCTAGAGGACAACCTCTGAGGAACAGAGAGAGGCAGAGATGTGCAGAAAGTCTTATCGTTCAAGTGTCAGTGAAGAGACCTTAAAAAACAAAACACAGATGTAAATTGATGTCATCTGCATTTTCAGAATCCTTGGTGGTGGAGCCCATCCATAGCTCAATACTGAAAAGCAGGCAGTGCACATGTTTTTCCTGTTGTGATTCACCGGCTCTGGCTCTGTGTTCCTTGCACAATAGATGCAGCTGATTTGGGAAACTCTGTGACCACGGCTCAGGAGCAGGAAGGGGCAGATGGTTGGGAAACATCCATTTATGGAGGCTCCTGGCATGTGCAGGAAGGAGCTGTGATTTCCAGAAAAGGTCAGATACATTTGCATGATGGCAGAGGGGATGGAGAAACACACAAAGACACTCATGAGGACAAGGACACTGTGTGTGGCTCTGGTCTCAGGAGAGGATCTGGAGGAGATATCAGTCCTGTGGATGTGTTGGACCCCGTGCTTGTGCCCGTACAGGATGCAAACTATGGAGCCACTGGGGAAGAGCATGAGCCACATACACAAAATATCACTGATGGAAATCAGTGTTATACTTAAAGAGTATAACCCTCTAATGGAACATAGATCGGAGCAGTACACAAAATCTATTTTATTTGTGACATTTATGGTTTTCAATTTGCTGATTATATTCACAGCAAAACTGAAGCTCAATGACTGAGGGACCCAGCACAGGGCCGTGGAAGTGCTCATGCACTTGGAAACTTTTCCTTTAAACTGTGCTCACTTCCAGTCTCTGGGGCTGATGGTGATGGCCTGGAAGATGCTCAGGAGGCAGGTGCAGCCAAAAGATACACCTCTGCTCAAGGCATGAACACAGAAAACCAATTTGCATCCAAAATCACTGAGGAAGTGCTCCAACCCAAGTCTTGCCATGGTCTCTGGGACTCCTTTGGAGAGAATGACCAGGAAGTTGGCCACAGTTTGATGACTGAGAATCAAGTCTCTTGACTTTGTGTCGTGTCCACTGAAGTACAGAAATATGTTCTGATTTAAGAGAGAGAAATTCTCCATGGTTCAAATGATCATCTGGACAAGGAAGACTGCCAAGTTTAATATCCATGGAGGAAGCCAGATAGCACCTCCCACAAATTGGCAGAAGTCAAACTGGGTCTGGGAAAAGCCCGTCAAGAAGAAGAAGCTAATTTGCCCTTCTGGTAAGCTGAGCAAACCATGCAGGGCCCAGGAAGAGAGAGGCCAGATAGCACCTTCTGTAAGCCTACCAGCACTCGGGCTGCAAATCGAGAACTGCACCCAAGCAACTGGCTGGTTTGGAAAAGACAGGCTGAGTTGACAGCAACTGAGATACAAAGAGCAACTGAATGCTTGTATTGTTTGGTTGACTTTGCAAGGCCTGGGGCCAGTGGTCTGAGAATAACAGTACTCAATGTAGCAAGTGTGGGGAATTTCCTTCTGTCTTCTTTTTGAAATCCAATATTGTTCTCACTGTTTTGCTCTGCTCTGATTTATTGTTGTGCTTTATTCAGTGTTCTGTTTTGATTGGTTTTATTCTGTTGTGGTTGGTTTGCTTTTGCTGTGTCTAATGGAATGGACTATTGTGAAGAAAACAATGGTAACCCTTACTGATTTCCTATTACCCTGCTTCAAAGTTCTGTACCAGTTTCACTGCCTTGTTTTGTTGGGTTTTATTATTTTTATAATTAAAAAAATCCATGGAGGCATATAAAATTTCATGAGACTCCCCCTTTACCTTGATATTCCCTAGCAGCTTATTCCTAGTGTAGTTTTTACTTTGTTGAGTTAGTGACCAAGTTTCATGTGTTTATCAAACATTTTTTGCATTATACAGATTACTGTTAAGATCATGTTTCATAGTATAGCTACTTCAATGCCTACCTTTATATGATTTAGACACTACTTGAGATTTTATAAACTCCAGGACATTTTAGTCACAGATGGGTTCATGATTCACATACAAACTCATAGAGTTTGGTTTCATTTCAGAGTATTTGTGTTTCTGAATTAGTATTATTATTATTATGTTTTTTTCACATATCTCCCTGTTTGTGCCCTTCAAATAATACATGCATGTATATGTCTTTTTTTATATTCACTCATGTTATTTCATGCATTTCAATATGTTAATTATCCATTGTTATCAACATTTTGTTGTACAGGAAATAGTGTATAAATGATAATTTTGATCAAATTCCTGCTTATTTCCTCTAATCAGGAATAACTGCATTTGAAGAAACTTTTTAAAAGTAACAAATCATGCATCTCATTTTTTGTGATATTGCCTACTAGGACAACTATGGCACAAGAGTGAGGTTCCAAAATGTTGGGGTTTAACACATGTATGAAATTCAACTGCTAAGATATATAGAGGGTAAACTAAGTTAATGCTCAGTAGGGAAAATGTGTTACTCTGTTTATTATTTTCTAAAAATTAAACACTTTACATATTGTATGACTTTTAAAACATATTAAGATTGAAACAACTGTGCCAAGTGGAAATTAAAGCCACTGCAGCAAATGTATGAGGTAAATTAAATAAAGGAGTGGTGGAAATGACATTTTTATACTACCTTTTAAGCTAAAAGCATTAAAAGGCTGATACAGCACCAGTCAAAGCATAGAGTATGTTGCTGCCAGCCTTCACCCTCAAGGATGAAGTTATGGTTTTTAATGCTCTTTCTTCAATTTCTAGAAGAAAAGTAACCCCAGTGCCAACAAACTTGAATTATTTTTGCATGAAGTTAAAATTACTCATTCAATTGAGACATCACACCTGATTCAGAAAGATAATGTCATGATACTAAAAGTGAATTAAGGCAGTCACAAAGATTCAACGTCACTTAGCTTCTCCAATGTGAGTGTTAAGGTGTGTAGGTGCCCCGCCCCCCAAGCCTCATGGAGTCATGGAAGCCGCTGAATCTAACGTTTGTGACTGACTCCTTGTCTACTGCTGGGATTGGCAGTGTGAGTTCTGCACCCGCCTAAGGGTGGAGCCAACATACAATGTAAGGTCGAGAAGGAAGCGGTTTTTTTTGTTTGTTTTTTTTTCCTCCCTCTTATGCATGGTTAGCTCTTGCCACTTGCAGCCACCATGAATGGCTGTGCCCTCAGCCACACCACCCTGCCTTGGAACCAGCTAAATATGGACTAAAACTTCCATAATTGTGAGAAATAAACCTCTCCTTCCTTCACTTTGGGCATCAGGTATTTTGTCTCAACAACAAGAGAAAAGTAACCAAGACAGTGAGAGAATAAAAATATATATAATTTAAAAAGCAAAATAAAAGAGATATTTCGAGAAATAGGGAGGTAAACACTATATTGATGGGAAGGTGATGTGTGTAGAGGGGAAGGGATGATAGGAATGGAATACAAATAATCAAGATAAATTATGTATTTGTACCAATGCCACAATTTATGTACATACAATGTACTAATACAATGTGAAATGAAAATAAAAATATCTCTGTGTCTTCTCTATGGCATTTTGAAGGACAAAGTAATGTCCAAGTTATTGTTCTATGCATCATGGAACTCACACTTCTCTCTGTTTGCACCCAGCTCCAGCAATCAGGACCAGCAAGAGTTGCACTGGAAACCGTCAGCAGTCAGCAGGGTGCAGCATGGGGTTGTGGTCCCACAGTCTCCATCCACAGGCTCTGCTGCAATCTCTACCTCTGTCCTGTCCATGGGGCTCAGTGCACATCCTTCTCTACTCAAAAAGCACAAGCTCCGCACAGGAGCACAGTCCCAGAGCCTGTTTCTCCTGCATCTTCTGCAGACTCCCCCTTGCAGAGTAATAAAGAAGACACTCCTCTGTCTCATTCATACCAGAATGAGGATATCAAGGTGACAGGCTTATGGGTGTTGGTGCCTAGGGAATGGAGAGGACCAGACAAGGGATCAATGTCGATTATGCTGTGACTTCTCCTCCCTGCAATGTAGAAATACTGTCATTCCATGGTGGGAACAAAAGTTGTGCATCTAAAAACGTTTCCTTAATTCCAAATTCCCAGACACAATTAGAAGTTTCTTGTCTGTGATGAGCATCTAGCAGAGGAGCCTTAAGTGGAGTTGCTTGCCTTGCATCTTCTCAGGACAGATGATATCCTGCAATGAGACAGGGGCTATGGAGCCCTGCACCTTTAGGGACACAAAGGAAGTACATAGACCCAACTGAGTCCTGCAGAACTGTGAGAAGTTTGCTGAAAAAAACCCATTGTCTACTTCACTCAAGTCTTTTAAACCGCTCTCTCAAGGGTGTTATGATCACACATAGGGAGGTATCCCAGGGCGTGCAAAGGAAGAGCGAAACAAGGGACATCATCTGAGTATGAGAGAAGAACTCATAAAATCTGCTAGAAAATTATGCCTTCTAAAAAATTTGGCCAGAGTAATGATTTATATTTTTATTCCAGTTCAGTTAGATATTCATCATAGATTCAGTTTGTGGAAATATTCAAAAATATCAGTCTCCATTTTTACAGTTAAGGTATAAAAATCTCAATATGCATTTGCCATTTATTATTTGAGAATGTCTCTTTCATTAATGAGTGACAGTTTTTCTGGATAAAGTGTTTTCCCTTGGGAGTTTTGTTATTCAGTCTTTCAATACATCACCCTACCTGGCCTGCAAGGTGTATTTTCCGCCCAAACACATATTGATAATTGTTCAGCAGTCTTCTTGTGGATCTTTCTGTTTTTATCAATTGTAGAATTCTGCCATGACAATTTTTCTTCTTTTATCAAACTGATCATTGTAAGAAATGCACATGTATCAACTACTCCCCAAAATGAATGTAATCATGTTCTGCAAACATGTACAAATAAAAAACAAAAATCCAAAAAGTAAAACAAAGAGCCAATAGTATTCTATTAATAAACAACCCAAAAAAACAATTGGCATAGGCTGAAGACACTTCTCAGAAAACAAAATGATCAACTGGTTTATGAAAAAACATTCATCATAAATCATTAGGAAAGGCAAATTCAAACCTCAGTGAGATGTCACATCATACATGTGGAATGGCTCTTGAGGTGATTGGGATATGCCAAAATGTGAATCTTCAGACACTATTGGTGGGAATGTAAATTGTTGATGCCATTGTGAAAAATAGGAGGGAGATTCCTGAAGGACTTAAAAATAAAACTAACTTATATACTGTCAAGCCTGCTGAGTATATATT
>RJWT010056108.1:0-10071 GCA_004365215.1 Cuniculus paca
GCTCATGACCCCGTTCATTCCTTTCCCGGTTAGTGCCACTTTTAGGGCTCCCACAGTGGAGGCCCCTAAAAAGTCAGGGGTCTGCGGGGTCTCACGTTCCCAGGGGCACCTGGGGACACTGAACTGTTTTACTGTCTTTTCTTCAAGGAGATTCAGCCGAGCACACGCTGATCCGCAAACACCATTTATTACGCTGCTCCCGGAGCTCCATTTCCAGCCACAGATACGGCGCTTATCACAGCCAAGGAGCTGCGGGTAGAGGCAGTGAGGAGCACCTCGGCGATAAGGCTTGGGGCACGGGGCCAGGCGTGGGGTCTGCATAAGGCACCTCATTAAACACGGCTCCTCAGAGACATCGGGGACACATGCCACACCCAGGCTTTTTTTCTGGCCTTGATGCCCTGGGTGACCTTGAGCAAGTCCAGTGACTTTGCTGGACTCCCTCACAGAAGGGATACGGGCAAAATTAGAGGTCTCTAAAGTGCATTCTTTGGGACACCAGGGTTCCTGACAGCGGCTCAGGGGGCTTCCTAGGAAAGGAAGGGAAAGTGTGCCCTGGTTCCCCCACTCCAGCTGACACCAGACCAGACCGGCTTTGACCCATGTGATGTGCAGGGAGTCCACACAAGATGTTATTTCAACAAAGGATTTGACCACTTTAAAGGACTCCTGAGCCAGATGAGCTGTGAGCGTCCTTCTGGGAGGCTGAGGAGGGCGAGGCTAGCAGTGCAGGGAGCGGAGCCTGAGGGCTGCACTGGGGATGGCGGTGGGGGCAGTCAAGACTAAGGGCACAGCCCTGCCTGGCACAGCCCCCATATCCCCCCTCCCCATCTCCCTCTACTCTGCCTCCTGGCCACCTCCCTCACAGTCACCAAGGCAAGGGAAAGGAAAGCTCAGTAGGTGCTTTGGGGACAAAGCTCTTATTCCCCCTGAGTCTTGAGCGGCATCTGGCCTGGAGATGGGGACTCCCGGTGCCTCCTCCCGCTCCACGGCCATGCAGGTGCAGCCTCGGCACGCTTCCCTAGCCACATGCGTGGGGTGCCTACTGTGCGCGCCCCGTCCTAACCTTCCCACCCGAACTTCACTGGTTCCTCACTGGACCCAGGAGCAGATGCTATGAGACTTGAGTCACCTACCTGAGGTCACACAGTGGGGAGACGGCATGGAGGCTCCAGAAAACTGTCTGACCAAGCGCCACACCCCCTCGCCCTCCTCTTTCTTCATCCCTCCTTGCTGGGTGGTGTCCTGATGTCTCTGCCCCAGTGAAGGGCTGTAGGAGAGGCCGATCTGGTCTTGACCTCTGTCTCCCCACTGCAAGTGTGGGCTGCTGGGGTCAGGGCGGGTCTCCTGGGTCTCCTGGACTCTCTCGGAAGTGTAAAGCACACCTTGCCTGAGACCTTTCTTGTCTTCTCCACATCTCTTGGCTTAGTCTGCTCCTTGCTGCTGCAACAGAATCGCACACACAGGCTAAGTAATAAGCAGTAGTGTCTTTGGCCCCTGCCCCTGGACGCGGGGCAGTCAGGATCGAGGGGCTACACTGAAGAGGACACTCTTGCTGTGACCCCGCCCCCCAGCAGGTGACTCAAGGGCTCATGAGCTTGCTAAAGAAAGAGGGGAAACAAGGCTGAACTGATTTATCAGAAACCTGCTCCTGCCACGGTGGACCTTCTTGAGGGACTCAGTCTCACGACATCTGTCCCCTCCCCAGCGGTAACAGAATTCACCCATTCAGGAGGGTGGAGCCTCTGATCCCCTCTGGAAGGTCCCACCTTTAATACTCTCACAACGGTGGTTCCGTCTCCACACACATCTGGAAGGGACACTCGAACCACAGCCGTGCCAAGCCTGCAGAATCATGCCTGGCTTGGGAGACATCCAGTAGGTCCCGCCTCCTGCAGACAGCTGGGGGTGGCCATGTGGCTCCACCTGAGCAGGGTTGCCTGATGGCTGGCGACAGGTCCCGGGGGCACCCCAGGAGAATCCCTGAAGGCTGCCCACCAGGCAGTGCCAAGGGGGCATCTCTGGGGAGAGTGGCTTCCTAGACCAGATTTGTCCCTCTGAACACCGATCTGTGACAAGTTTGGACTTGCAGGTAGTTTATTTGGGATTTAATCCTAGGGACCAGGGGAACAGGCTGGGGAGGAAACAGAGTAATAATTGCCTTCTCAAGATTTTGTGAAAATTCAAATAAAACCCATGGAAAGCACTTTAAAGTTCTGAGCCCATAATAAGCACTTAACAGATTACTACTAGTTTCCTCACGGAATTGTTGCTAGTGATTTTTATCACCGGCTGCCTCCCACACCCAGTGTGAGCTCCTGGGGTAGGGCAGCCTCTAGTAGCCTCATGTTTAGTGGGACCTCTATGCTGTCACTTCATTGTCCCTGTGAGTTCTGCTTTGTCCCCTTGAGCCAGGGGCAGGGCTGGGACTCGCCATGCTCTGCTGAGGGTGAAAGAGCCCGCAGCCACACAACCATGAACCATGAGACCCGTGGCATCTGGGAGACCAGCACGCAGCTGCACGGGTGGAAGAAGAATTCGAGGCCCACATGGTGACAGGAGGTGACAGCCCCAGGGCCACAGGGGCCATGAGAAGCCCCGTTGTGCCCAAGGTCAGAGCTCAGGCTCCCTGATCTGACCTCAGAGCTGGCACCTGTGATGATGAGAGGCAGTCGCTCGCTCACATGACCCCTCGGGTGAGTTGATGGCCATGAACCAGCAAGGGGCCCCCACTCCTGCACATGCAATGAGCACACAGAGGTGCCGAGAAGGCCCAGAAGAAACTGGAACATTCCGGAAATGGGAGATAAAGAAATTTCAGTCTCCTCAGACACCAGGAAACAGGCATCCCCACAGCTCCCGAGGACCCGGCAGGCACACTGCAGAAAACGGGGCTCAGGGAGGTGGAGCTGCTTGCCTGAGGACCCACAGCAGAGCTTGGAAGCCTGAGAGACTTGGAGCCTGCACCCTGACCTGTACCAGGGGCCTCCCTCTTGCAGTCTTGGGGTGCTGCACTCACACAGTGTTTGATCTTCACTTCTGTCGCCAGGTGGAAGGAGGAATACTGTTCTCCTATCCCCTGCAAGGACCAGGAGCCCATGGTACAGAGGTGGAAACTGAGGCTCAGAGAGAAGCAGTACATGCCCCCATCGTCAAAAGAGAAGGTCAGATCCTAGGGCTGTCCCCACCTGCTGGCCCCTTCAGGCAACTTTGACCCCCACCCAACATGGCCTCCAGGTAGCCGAGCTCCTCAGAGAAGAAGCCCGGCACCTCCTTCTCAGAGGCCAGTGGAGGCAGAGGTGACAATTTACAAGCACCTTGGGAAGACAGGGACCCATCTCTGCAGACACTGAGGGCCCCGAAAGCAATTTAGCTTTATTTTCCTTCCTCTCCTGGTCTTCCTTTCTCTCCCCACAGCTATCGATCCATCGTGGCCACATCCCTCCCTCCCAGCACGCAGGTGCTGGGTCAGTTACACAGCCACTCCGCACCAGACCCCCACCTGACAGCTGAACCCCTGAGGACTGACTGGGGCTGGTCCCTGGCAGCCCCTGAAAACCCAGGATTCTTTTCTGTACCCCAGGCCTGCATGACCTCCTGATCCTCACCCACAAAGGCCCTCTCTGGGCCTGCACTCCTGGTCTCTCCCCTCCCTGTCTTCCCAAAGACTGGGCCAAGAATGGCCACTTGCTTGAGCAGGAACCATTCCTCCAAGCCTGTTCCCACCCTGGTCTCAGGAGTCTGTGAATGGTTGTTGAGTGACTCAAAAAACCAACAAGGAAAACCGGGATCCCGCAAAGTGCTGCTGAAACCCCTCCAGGAGGACTGCCCTGAGCCTCTACTGGGGCTGGGTCAGGGGCTCCTTTTGGAAGCCCCCAGCACTGCATATGCCTCTGGCCAAGGGGCATGACTTCTCTGTGCCTCTGTGTCCTTATCTGTAAAATGGACAACAATAACTTAGGTCTTGCCAGGTGGCAATGTGAGGCATCAGGACTGTGGGCCACTGCAGACCTAAGGCAATGCCACGCTCTGCACAGAACTGAGCCGCTCATGTTGAGCCACTTGTGTTAGCAGTCATGGGCATCACATGGTAGCATCTCATTTACTGGCCTGTCTTTTGCCACCTGCCTGTGAAGGCATCACACCTGCAGCGAGACTGACCGCATCCCTCCGCATCCCCACGCATCCCCACCTGCTGACCTTGGCCTCTCCTCCCACAGCTGCACCTGCCACTCTTCTCTGAGGCTGCCCTCCGGTTACTGGCGCCTCCTGGTCCCCACCTGCAGGGAACGGAGCTGCCTGGGAGTCCACCATCTGGCCAATGACTGACAGTTTTGAGAGTTGGGACCAACTCTGATGTGTAACAAGGTCTGGAGTCCCTGAAATCTGGCTGAGGCCACCCTCAGTAGGGTTTTACCTGAAATCGATCCTGGGTGACTGCCCTGTCCTTGCCTGCTGGGGCTTCCTTGCTCCCTGAGAGCCCAGATCACACCTACATCCCAGTGTCCCTCCAGTCACCTGGGGCAGTGGCCAATGTCTGCTCACTTTACTCTATGCCCAGCTGTGGTGTGCTGGGTCCAAACCTCGGGATGGCATCAGGTCTGAGACTGGGAAGTCAGCCAAGAACAAGATTCTAAGGGAGCTGGGCGGAGGCCAAGGCCACAGATACCCCCGCCAGCCCCATCCCATCCGTGCCCAGCCCCTCACTTCCCCCCTCAGAGGAGCCATCTGTGGCCATAAATGTTCAGTGGTGCGTGTGGTCTTTAGTACCCAAGCCTGGAGCTGCATAAACAAGCTTGTAAAATTTAAAGGCAAACCGGGCTGGCTTCCCAGGGGCGGCCCCAGTGACATTACACATGGAAAGGGGAGGAGGCAAATCGTGACCACGTTAAGGCCAGAAAGGAAAGGAGCGGTGATCTGGGCCCAGCCGAAGGTCTTCCCTGTTTATTTGTTTGTGATCATTTGGGCTGAAATGCTGAAACGGAAGCAGGTCTACGTCTGGACCACACCACTGGGCAAGGAGGTTGGAGGTCTTGTCCCATCCAAATAGAATCAGTGCTCCCGCCTGCTGCTGGGCAGGGGGTCCAACCTGGGACTGCACAAGACAAAGCCCTGGCCGTCCTGGAGCCTCATTCTAGAGGGAAAACCCAACAAGGAAGAAAATAAGTCATTTTTTGGAACTGAGCTGTGCTGCAAAGATGGGAGTGGAAGACCACTCTGCTTCACGTGGGGAATCACAGGGAATGGCACCCCAACAATACCTCGCCACCCCGAAATTCTTGGCTGCTGCCGCAGGCCACTGCTCCATCAACAGGCAGCGCAGGCTGCTTCCTGATCCCTATACTGCCAACCTGGCAGCTGTTTGCTGATCAGCAGGATGTGCTGCAGCCTCCCCCAAGGGGGCTTCTCCGCCCAGCTCAGCTTTCCACCGAGGGGCCTTGAGGATCAAGTGTGCACTCTGGAGCCACAGCCTTGGGTTCAAATCCTACTTTGCCACTTACTAGCTGTGCACCCCTGGGCAAGATAATTCAATTCCCTGAGTTTCAACTCCGGCCCTGTAAAATGAAAATAAACACAGCACCTACTGGGATTAAATGAGGCAGGGAGGGGACGGCGCATCCTGAGCCCACCATAAGGGTGGTGATTATTGCTGTGTTTATGATTATGATTCCCTTTTTACTGTTACTGGAGATGGCCCTGCAGCTCACATGAGCAGATCCAGCAGGTTAGAAGCAGGGGTGAAGGCAGAGAGCGGAGGGCTCTGGGGACTCATGCTGCAGACTTCTGGCTGAGACAGGAAGAAAAGCAGCCAGTCCACCAGAGATGGAGGCTACAGTGCCAGGAAAAGGGGGAGGTGGTCCCTTCCAGCTCTGCCTGCTTGCTGGGAGGGACCCTAGTTTGTAAGGTACAGGAGGCAGCAGAGTTGGAGAGGGGATTTGATGGACCTGGGCCAAATCCAGGCTTCAGGCAGTTAGGGGCAGTATGAACTTGGCCAGAATACCTCGGCCTCCGGACACCCTGATGGCATACATGGCCAGATGGGGACAACTTGAAATTTCACCTCCCAGATCTTCGAAAAGACTGGAGGAGTCAGGGTCAGAAGTCAGCTCTCACTTAACTCAAGTTAGTGATGTTAGAGTGGAGAGAATCTGATTTTCAGATTGAGTGAACTGAAGACTCACGATTTACAATTTCTAAGGATTTCTAAGTGTCTGCAAGTAAAACTAAATTCTCACTGGACTGCTGGCTCTGCGAGAACAAGATATGGTCTGCTTTGTTCAGGTCTGATCCTGGTGTTAGTATCCAGGGTCTATCATAGACAAGGTGAGGCGTATCTGTCTGTGCATGTGTATGCACGTAGGTGTGTGTGTGTGTGTGTGTGTGTGTCTGCCCAGAAGTGTGTGTAAATGTGTACTGGATGAATGTATGATCAAAGTTGATCATTCTCTGTCCAGTTGCCCAAACCAGAGACAAGGACACCGCCCCTGCCTGCCCCACTCTGCCACTCCCCTACCTCGCACCTCGCTTTTGCCAAGTGCAGACAGCCACCTCAGCCCCTCAGCCACCTCACTCACCTCCCAACCCCAGCTTAAGCAACTCATTTTCAGGAAAGAAAGGCAATTCATTAGCCAAATTGGGGGCATTCTACAGCAGGATCGAGCCATTTGCAGGCACAAAAGAGAGTCTTTTCTAGGTCACAAAATTAACGAGGAGGAACTCAGAGCAAGGGATCATCTTGATAGAAGGAGGCACCGCAAGCCACCACACACAGCACGCTTCCTTGGGTGCTGAGCGGGCAGCCAGTGGGGTGGGCCTCGGCAGGGGCTGGACCAAGTGACCGGCAGTGTCACACACAGCCCTGGATGGTGCCACAGTGGGAACCTCGCAGCAGTTGCAGTCACGCTGTGACACCTCCACTTTCCTGCTTGCGCAGGACACTTGGAACCTGAGTCCAGCCACTCCTTCCTCGTTAAGCAGCCAGCACAGGGCCCTGGGATATGTCTTAATTAGGTGACCACATTGGCTGGCATAAATTAACTTGATAAAGATAATGAAGTTCAGCAGAGCAGAGCTGACCGCGTTTCCAAGAGTAGCTGCTCTGAGGCCAGAGCGCTGGACCAGGGCAGAGGTGAACGGGCTTGTGGCAGGGCTGCCAGGACACGCTGTCACTCCCCTGCTGTCCAGGTGCCTTTCATCCTCTGGCAGCTGAAGGACCCAGGGATGCATCTTGCCCTGAAGATCTCTGGAAAGGAGCTTTGCCACGTGCCAAGGGGGTCACCGACTTCCGAGAGCTTCTGTTGTCTAGCGCTCATTAAATAATACGCACCAAGCACTTGAAACACTCTGGAGTTGACAGTGACCCCTCCACGAGCTATAGCAGCCATTTTTATTCCTGTTAGGTGTTTCCTTGGCACGGTAGAAAAACAAGAGCAGAAAGAGGAAAAAAAGGAAAAAAGACCTTTACCGCAGGCATGGAAGGGCTGCAGAAGAGTGCAAGAGCCCTCCGCCGCAAAGAAGTCCTTTATTAGGTTTGACAGGGGGTGGAGTTTGAAGGGGGCGGGCAGAATGACGTATTGACAGCTGATTGGGGGAACACTGGCGTGCGCGCGAAAAAAACAGGAAGTTCAGTTTCGGCTTGGAAAAAGAACGCGGAAGTTAGTATTGAAAGGACACGCTGTGGGCTTATAGGGTCCAGCGCCATGCTGAGCCTGGCAGTGCTTCACACAGGCAGAACCCATCAATTACTAATGCAAAACAATGGGCCCCCCAGCCGCACTCCCTGAACCTTGAGTGTCCATGTGGCCCTTGTGGCCAAACCCTAAACCCCTGATTCCATAAATGCTCTCATCCAAGACCTTCTGCTCCCACTAGGATTCAAAGGGTTGAAAATTTGGTCAAGATCACACAGCCAGTGAGTAGCGGATGCAGGATTTGAACCCAGTTCTTGGACTCTCCTAAAGGAAAGCCCGTTCACCTGCAGATGTGGGAGCCCTGGACAAGTGTGGGTGGGCAGGGCTGGCGCAGTTTGGACCATTCTGTCTTCCTTCTGATCCACATCTGCTTATGAACACCACTGGCTGCTGGAGAGTTAACCCGGAACTTACACTGGCCACATACCAGGTCCAACTGGAGGGAGTGGGAAGATTGTCACAGGAGGGGTCAGACGTTCTGGGGTTCAAGCACTGCTCGGTCACAACGGTCTTGTGGCACCTTAGCCAAGTCACACCCTCTCAAAGTCTCAGTTTCCCCACCTGTAAGGGGGAGGAAGACTCCAAACTCTGAACACCTTCCCAGCCTGACTCATTGCATGGATCCTCCTCCAAGCCATATGGTCTTAGGTTTGGGGCACCTGAAATCCCTCACCAACAACCCTACTTCCTGGCATGAGGGAGGGCTGGTTGCATCAAAACCACCTACGCTCTGTCCCCTCAGAGACCAGCAAGAAGGACTAAGGGGAGGCATCAGGCAGTGTCATGGGGAGGAAGGCTCCTGAAGTTTGAAGTTCTCCTTGGGACATAAAATCCCAGAGCTGTGCACGTGGTGGTGGCTGTCAGCCAAGAATAACAGTGAAGGTGCTAAGCGCTTCCCCTTGCTGTAATCTAGAGACAAGCACGGGGTGTCTAATTAGCAGAATATTAGATAATTGGTGTAATCGGGTACAATTCCCTTTCTGACAGCCTCGGCCGCAGCGTCCCATTTCAAGCGTGAGCTGCTGGTAGCATTGGGCTGACAATTGTAATAGTGAGAATGAAAAATCAAATCAGAGTCATTGGAGGCTCCCATTAAAATGATTTAGAGCGGGAGAAATTAATGGGATTCCCTTGCCTCCCCTGTTCGGTCTGCCTCCCTGTGCCCCAGAGCAGTGCTGCCCCATGGAGAGAGGGGACCTGGGGCCTTCTCAGTCATGGGCTGCATCCCTGGGCCTCTGACCTGCTCCTGCCTGCAAAGCCATTGGGAGCCACCTCCCTGGAAGACCAGCCGTGAAAGGTCAGTAAGAGAAAAGGGCAAAATGGAGAAGGCGTGAAATAGATCCCTGTAGTTCAAGTGACACAAATCAACTCTAACTTAAGAAAAAAGGAACATTTATTGGCTCATGAAACTGGGAAGCCCAGAGGAAGAGCTTTCCCAGGCACACCAAGGACCCAAAGCTATCACCATCAACACTTCTGTGCCTGGCTTAGCCTGATTCCCTCCAGGTGGCTGAGATTGTCCCATATTGAGCTGAAGATGGGATGAGGGTGGGGAGCACAACCACAGAGTCAGGGCGTACATCATTCAGTGTATTGACCCGTGACGAAATAGAAACCTTCTCTCACCCAGGATTAATATATAAAAGCCAGGGAAGGGCCCTGATTGGTTTATCTTGGGTCACGTGCCTATCTCTGAACCAATCACTGCTGCCAGGGGTGACTATAATGCCGAGGTTTGGATCCCACATCTACTCCTGTAGCCAAAGGAAAAGGTACTTTTAAGGTTGGCAACCCCACCAGATGAGCAGGTTTGGAGAGGGCCCCAAAAGATGCTTTTACTTCAGAAAGAGGTGAGGACATGTGAAACACAAAACCCATCACTGCAAATCAACCTCTTGCAGCAACAGCCTTTGTTGTGGCCCCTGAGGGTTGACAGGGCTCAGTTAGTGGTTCTTCTGCTCAACATGATGTCACCTGGACCTTCAGTCATCTGGCCACTCGACCAGGCACCTGTGTCTGAGATGGCTCAGCCTTGTGCCTGGTGTGACAAGGCAGGCTGTGCTCTCAGGTCTCCCGGTCTCCATGGGGTCTGCCCACATGGTGTCTCTACCGGCTTTCCTGGATTTTTACGCAGCAACACACTTCTCAACAGGGGGAAGTGATAAGGAATCTGAGACTATCTTTAACCCGTGCAGGAGGGGTGGCAACCATGGTGGCAGGTGTGCCCTCTGATGTCCAGTCATCTATGAACCAACTTGGGACACCCACATGCAAGGCACTGTGGGATGAACTTTGTGCCTGGCACTGGGACTGAGGTTCCTTCCCTCACGGGGCACCTGATCTTTGATCTCACAGGGAGCTCCCCAGGACAACCTGGTCA
>RJWT010056109.1:0-10074 GCA_004365215.1 Cuniculus paca
TATGGAGAATGGAGAAGAGTGCTCAGTTGAGAACAAGGACATTATCAGCCACATGTGTACTCCTACCAGTGCCAGCACTGAAGGCAGATACCCATGCAGTTCTTGCCTCTCCTTCCTGGGCCACACTCATGGGCCTATTACTGACGGTGGGGGTGGAGGAGGGATAGGGAAGTTATCACTGCTTCCTGTCTAAAGGGATCATGCAGAAGCATCTTTGTGTGACTCCATAGCTTCAGCCATCACTCTGTCCCAAGGTACGCATGGTCAAAGAGGGCCCTAAGAAGAAATTTACCCAGTTCTAGCAGAGGCCCTACTCTCACATAGGTACTACATCACAGACAGAGGAACAGCAGGACTCCTGCTGCCACCAAACCTATCTAGGTCCTACTATAGCCCTGTCTGCCACCACCTACTCTGACCATACACTGTTATCAGGACTTGGTGTGAGGGCTGCATGGGGTGCTGTGACTCCCACTATAGCCTCTCTAGAAGCAGAGCTAGCATCCACAGTGCCTGAGGAAATTCCTATACTCTAAAGGGATCACTATTCCATTATAAGAGTAGCCACACAATCAAACACCACATACCTACTGCTGTCTACATCACACCTGCTCCAACTGCAGCAGTGTCCATACTCCTGCAGGGCCCATAGTGGATATCTTGAACTCCAGTGTACTTACTGTACCCAGAGTCATCCATCATAGGAAAGAAGCTAAAGGGAAATATACTTTTGTGCTAGATAGAATCAAAAGTCAACATTCCACAACAAATCAAAAACCACAACACATCTTCAAGGAAAAACACCTAAGAAGCAACCCCTTAAAATTGGCAGAGATCTATGAACCATCATACACACAAATCTCAATGTACTAGAACAAGAAATATGAAAATAGCACAAGACATGCCTCCAAAAGGATACGAAGTAAGTGTCCAGCAATAAATTCTAAAGAAATAAAAGTACATGAAATACCTGAAAAAGAATTCAAAGGAATGATCATAAAAAACTCAATAAGATCCAAGATAACACACAGACAAATAATGTAGGTAAATTAAATTAGGAAGACAATACAGGATATGAATAAGAAATTAAGCATTTAGATAGAGATCTTGCAAAAGAACCAAAAAGAAATCTTGGAAATGAAAAGTTGAATAAAGCAAATGGAAAATACAGTCAAAAGTCTCAACAACAATAGAGATCAAGTGGAAGGAGAACTATCTGAATTTGAAGACAGGACTTTTGAAATATCCCAGACAAAAAGAAAAAAAGAAAAAGAAAAAAAGAACATTCAAGACCTTTAGGACACCACTAAGTGAACAAACATTCACATTATCAGAATACCCAGAGGTGAAGGGGACAATGGGGCATAGATAATTCATTCAATTAGAGAATAGCTGAAAGCTTACCTAATCTTGGAAAAGATATGGACATTCATGTACGGGAGGCATTAGGACCCCAAATAAATATGACCAGAAAAGATAATCATTACAATGTATTATAATCAAACCCCCAAAGGTACAAGGCCAAGAATGGATTTTTAAATTAGCAAGAAGATAGAGCCAATTCATATTTAAGGGAATCCCCATTAGACTAATAGTGGATTTCTCAGCAGAGAACTTACTGGCCAGAAGAGAATGGAAAGAGGTATTCTGAAAGAAAGAAAATAACTGTCAATGAAGATTACACCATCCCCTTTACCAACAAAGAAGATTTTCTATAAAGGCTATCCTTGAGAAATTAAAGAGATCTTCCAAGCAAGAAAAACAAGGAATCCATGGCCACCAGACCTGCCTTGCCTAAAATGCTTAAGGGAGCCCTATATCCAGGAGTGAAAGAAAGATTACCATCATAAGATCACAAGAAAGTATACCTCCCAGAAGAGCAGATAGACAAAATAGAAATAAAAACAATCAACATTATCAATACAGTGAGCCATCAAACCACAAAGACCAAAGAAAGAAAAAGAATATATTGAAAACAGCCAGAAGAAAATCAGAATAACAAGAATAGTCTTTACCTACTGATGATAATCCCGGGCATAAACAGTCTAAATTCTTCAATTAAAAGATAAAGACTAGCCACATGGACAAAACAGAAGACCAAATAACATACTGTCTACAAGAAACTCATTTCACTGTAAAAATATATACAGATTACAAGTAAAGGAGTGGAAGATGATATTCTAAGCAAACACAAATCTAAAGTGAGCAGGAATACATATACATATATTTGACTAAATAGACTTTAAGATAAAAACTATGACAGAAAGTCACTATATGATGATTAAAGGATCAATTCAACAAGCAGATAAAACAACTGTACATCTATATGCACCCAATGTCAGAGTACCCAATTGTATTAAAGCCACTATTAGACCTAAAGGAGAGTACCTCCAATACAATAGGGGAGACTTCAATACCCCATTTTCAAGGGACACAAGATGCAGACAACAAATGAACAAAGAAACAGCAGAGTTTCTAAACTATAGATCAAATGAACTTAACAGATATTTACAGAACATCCCCATCAAACACCTGCAGAATACCCATGGAACTTTATATTTTAAAATGATTTATTAGACTAATTGTTTTAGTTACTTTCTCATTGCTGGGACAAAATACTCAGTTAAAAGAGAAGAGTTTTATTTTGGCTCACAGTTTGTAGAGGTTTCAGTCCATAATCACCAGGTTCCAAGGCAGGGCTTCATGGCAGAAAGGCATCGCAGAGGAGAAACAGTTCATGGCAGGACAGGCAGAAAGCAGCAAGGGTCAAGGGAGGAGGATATCTGTATCCTCCAGGTCATGCCCACAGTAACCCACCTCTTCACACCAGGCTTCACCTCCCAACAATGCACCCAGCTATAAAACCATCAGCAGACCAATCCAGAATCATACACCCGTGATCCAGTCACCTTCCAAAAGCCCTACCTATAAACACATGAGGTTTTGGGGAACATGCAGGCTTAAGCCGCAGCACTAAAAAATTCAAAAAATTGAAATAATTCCCTTTGTCTTTATTGATTATAATGGAATAAGATGAGAGGTCAACAACACATGTAAAAGAAAATACACGTAGACTGAACAACATGCTTTTGAATAAACCAAAGCCAGTAGCAAAATTTAAAAATTTCTTAAAATAAATGAAACGGAAAACACAACATATCAACACTTGTAAGATGCAGCAAAAGCAATACTAAGAAAGAATTTTATAGCAATTAGTACCCATATTTCAAAAAATAGATGAGGAAGGGGATTAGGGGAAGAAGAGAAGGAAGAGGTGGCTAAAGAAATTGAAAATGATCAAGAAACGTTGTGTGTATGTGAGCATGTACTGATTCCCAAAAATGAACATCACTATTATATATCCAAACACTTACTAATAAAAGAAAAAATATATGAAGTGGTGTAATGTTAAAAAAAAAAAGGAAATTTTCAAACAAACAACATAGAAATGCATCTCTACAAGGTAGAAAACAAGAACTGAAGTGAAAAATAGTAAAAAGGAGAGAACTAAAGATCGTAGCAAAAATAATGACATGGAGACTATAGAAACACAAAATATCAATGAAACGGAGTTCTTTGAAAAGATAAAATAGGGTAAGTAAGGACCAAAATGGATGACAGATATTGGGAAGTAGGAGAAAAACAAAGGTGGGGGAGGCATAAGGGAAGGAAGGAAAGGGGGAAAAAATAGGAGAAAAAAAAGATAAAATAGACAAAATTTTAAATTAACCAAGAAAAAACAGAAGACCTAAATAAAATTGCTGGTAAATAAAGGAGACACCAGAACCTATAACACATAAATAGAAAGAATTGGTGGTAAGAGACTTCTGGGAAGATGGCGAAATGGTGAGCAGCAAACAGCCTCTCCAATACAGGGAATCCAGACGCTGGAATACAGCAATGCAAGGAAGAGGAGGAGGAGGGAAGTGGGCCCCGAGGACCCAGCAAGGATCTGAAGTAACAATTGCAGCCCAGCGAGAGAGCGGAGAGGGACCACAAGGCAGAAGAGGAAGGTGGCAAGTGGCGTTTTCTATCTGAGCCCTGCCTCAAAGTATATGTGTGTGGTGGTGGTGGTGGGGTTTGAACCTGCAGAGGCATAGTGACTGTTGGCTACCCCAGAGCTCTCCACAGAGAAACACCAGTGGAACGGAGCAGTGGCTGCTGCAGACTACAGTGGCTGGTGTTACTCACATTCAGACGCCAAATGGGGTAACATCCAATTAAAGCGTCTGCACAGCAAAGAAAACCAGACTGAAGAGACAACCTGTAGAATAGGACGGAGGATTTTTCTAGCTACTCTTTGAAGGACTAATTTCTAGAATAAAAAACTCAAAATAATTAGATCGCCCTCCCCCCAAATTTAAAGACTCAGTAAAAAATGAACATCTGAAATAGATACTTCTCAAATGAAGAAGTACAAATGGCCAATAAATACATGAAAAAAATGTTCAACATCACTGGCCGTTCAAGAGATGCAAATTAAAACAACACTGAGGTTCCATCTCACTCCAGAAAGAATGGCTACCATCAAGAAATCAACCAGTAACAAATGCTGCAGAGGCAAAGGGGAAAAGGAACCCTTCATTAGTAGGAATATAAACTGGAACAACGACTGTAGAAATCAATATGGAGATGTCTCAAAAAAACGAAAAGTAGAAATCTCACTAAATCTAGCTATTTTCGTTCTAGGTATCCTCCCAAAAGTGTTAAAGACATCACATCACAATTATGTATGCATACCCATGTTTATAGCAGCACAATTCATAATAGCTAAATCTTGGAAGCAGCCTGTGTGTCCATCAATAGATAGGTAAAGAAAATGTGGTATTTATACTCAAAGAAATACTGCTCTGTCATAAAGGATAAACTACAATCATTTGTAGGAAAATGGATGCACCCTGAGACCACAACGTTAAGTGAAGTAAATCAGACATACAAGCTTAAATATGACATGCTTTCTCTTATATATAAATAAAGTCCAAAATAACAGACAGACCAAAGGATAAAAAGAGAGAGGAAAAAAAGTTACCGTAATCCAGCATAGACAATGTATTTAAAAGTGTACCTTGATTTAGTATAATCATCTTATGTTTTTTTGTTTTTGTTTTGCATGCTATTCTGGTTACTAATCTGTATTTACAATTCATTTGATAAGGATTTATAAAATAAATGAATCTGAATCTGGCCAAAAGGTGATGGGGGAAAGAAAAGGAAGTGATATTATGTACATGTACCAATTCACCACAATGAATGTAATCATTAGGTACTGCAAATGTGTACTAATAAAAATTAAAAATTATAAAGAAGAAAACCATAAAACTTGGCACAGCAAAGGAAATCATCAACAGAATAAAGAGGCCACCTACAAAGTGGGAGTAAATATTTGCCAATTGTTCATCTGAGAGAGCTATATTACCATCAGAATATAAACAACTCAAACCTTAACATAAAAAACAAGTAATCTAATTTAAAAATGGGCCAATGATCTGAACAGATACTTCTCAGAAGAATAGAGATGCCCCAGAAGTATATGAAAAAATGCTTAATTCATAAAGCCATCCAGAAAGGCATCTCACCTCATCCCAGTTAGTTTAGCTATCATATATAGATATTACTGGTAAAGATGTATATAAACAAAAAGAAACTCATACATTTTTGGTGGGAGTGTGAATTAGTATAGCCATTATGGAAAACAGTGAGGATGCTCCTCAAAAAACTAAAATTAGACCTATTATATGATCCAGATATCCCACAGTGGAGTATTATTCAGTCATAAAGAAAAATGAATGAATTCATTTACAGCAAAATGGATAGGATAGGAAGACAATACGTTGAATGGAATAGGTAGACACAGAAAGACACATACCACATGTTCTTTACAACTGGTGGAAGCTTAAAAAAGTCCATCTGAATGTAGAGTACTGATTACTAGAGATTGGGAAGGGGATTGGGAAGAACGTAAAAAAAAGGATGATCGGTGTACTACATATGCATTTATGGAAATACCACTTTCATTAATATGAAAAATTAATATGCTAATAAAATAAAGATATACTTACAATTATGTAGTGCCATATTAAAATATAAGAGTAAAATTTTAATACATAGACACTTTATTTAACCCAATATATCCAAATATTTCAACACTGAAGCCATATAAAATTTATCAGTAACACATTTTATACCTTTTTCCTCCAAATTCAGTATATTTTACAGATACAGCACATCTCCCTTTGGATGCTAATTTTTAATGGAAACACTCACTCTGCAAATAATTGGTCATGTGGATTTCATAAAATTTAACAGTTAAAACAGTAGGTTCACATATTGAATTGTTCTAAACATTCTTAAAAGTTTTCAAAAACCAGAGCCAAGGATTTAGCTCAGTGGCACAGCACCTGCCCAGCAAGAGTGAGGTCATGAGTTCAATCTCTGGTACCAAAAAAAAAGTTTTCAAAAACCTAAAATGAGCATAAGTTTTTAATTTACATGTTAATTAAATTAAAACATAGTTCCATACTTATACTTCCATAGTTACACAGTTTCATTTCAAGTGGTTCAGAGTCAAATCTGGTCAGTGGACAGCGCAGTCCAGCCCCTTGGCTTCCACAGTGTGCGGGCTCACCAGGATATACTCACTGAAATCACAGTCAGTTCAGGGAAAGGGCTAGGGGCATTGTTACAAATGGGTGCTGGTCAGCCAATAATTGCTCACCAGTGTAACTAAGGGAGTGGTTTTATAATTTTTTAAGTTTTTACATAATGAAAGAAAAATTTTAATTATAATCTATCTCCTGTATTTAATAAAACAGACAAGTGGGCGTGGTGGCACACAACTGTAATCCCAGTGCTTGGGAGGCTGAAGCAGGAGGACTGCCACAAGTTCTGGCCAGCCTAGACTACATAGTGAGCTCAAAGCTAGCCTGAACTACAGAACAAGGCTCTGTCTCAAAAAACCAACCAACCAACCACACATACAAAAAAACCAGACAAAACTCATCTTGACAACAAATCACTAATTTACCAAAGATAGTATAGTACAGACTTTCCTAAAGATCATTTGAGGGCAAATTGGTATTTGTTCACAGTGATAAAGAGTTCCACCCAGAACAAAACATTGGCCCTAATACTTTAGAATTTCCTCTGGCTCAGTGGAAATTAATAGTGATCTTGTCATGGAAATGGGGAAAATATTTTCATAAAAGTCAAAACTATTTTTCCCAATCTACCCTACATCTGAAAAATGATGTTATGTTGAAGTTTCTTCAGGGGAAATGGTTCCTTATAGGCTTATCTGCTATCTTTCATTCAGTCTGGACCACCAGAACTCCCAGCTTGGTGTCCAAGATGCTAAGTGACTTTCTAGTATTAAGCAACTAAGCAATGAAACAAGGCCAGAGTGGCCTGCTCAGCAGATGGAAGTGGGGTCTGTGGAGATGAGTGAGTTGCCCTTCTTAGAGGTGCTGAGGAGCACCGGAGCTTCCTGCGGCAGTCTCCTCTCTCTAGGGCATGGATGGCTTCCACTTCTCAGGCCAGATCAACCTGGATCTGATGGCCTGGCTGTCTATCTCCTCCCTTGGCTGCAGTTCCATTTTAAATTCTAAATTCAGTTTAAATCCTTCTGCAACAGCTCTAATGCACATATACATAATTTGGTAAGCAAATCCATAATGCATAGTGATCGGACATGGTGAGATAATTTTTTTAAATTCTCTTTTTAACTCTTATTTTCCTTTGATAATTGATACAAAAATCCTCTGGAAGAGAAGTTCACAGAAACATTAACATTTTGTCATATATGGAGCAGGAAGACTGAAGGATTAAAACCTTTCCTTGCTGTTTGTGGTATCTTTGTGATTCATAATTTTTTAAAGTGTGTATCAAATCAAAAAAATTTCTTACTTCTGTCTGATTGAAGTAACACAATCTTAGGCCAAGGGGAATCGAAGGAGCATGTGATTAATTTTTGAGCAGAGACTGAAGAAATCTGCAATCCCAGGGAAGTCAGTAGATCCTTGTTGAGGTCTGTGGGGGATGCACAAGTGACAAAGCCCATTGCCCTTGTCTTCAAGAGGTAATTCATCCAGCTGACAACCCCTTAATATACTATCCCCACCTTTCCGTGGCAGATAAGGCTGGGTTTTCTTAACCATACAGCCTTGGGGAAACAAAACAGCTGTTAAAAAAAAAAAAACCTTCAAAATTTCTCTTTTAAGATTCCATTTCCTCTGCCGATGCTTGAGGACAGAAAGCAAAATAAACCTGAAACAATTTTAACTGAAGATCCTAGATGTAGGCAGCAGAAAAACAGCACAGGTAACCTTTCACTTGTGAACTCCACTCCTAGTCCTGAACGGCTGAGAAGCTGGAATTGTTGAAAATATTTCGAAGTCAGAGAAGACTGGCCTTGGAGCAGGAATTTGTTTTTGGAGTCCAGCCCATACAACGCTGACTCAGATGCAGCTTCTGGCTCTATCTTCTTTGCTATTGTAGTTCATTTTGTGTCATATGAATTTGGGCTATTTTTCAACTGGAAGAACTGATTCATACGAGCATAGTTTAACTCATTCACCAAATACTTAGTGAGGTGCACTGCTAAAATCTGGGGGCGCCATAGCAAAATCCCTGTGCTTGTGATGAGAGGGTCAGTTAAATCATGTGCTCTAGTAAATGGACTTGAGAAGGCTTCCAGAGCTGAAAAATGAAGACTGTACGTATAGGAAAATGTTCCAGGTAGAACAAGCGTATGTGGAGGCCCCGGGGTAAAAAGTTGGAAAGGTCTCAAAACTGAGAGTTTACTAGAATCCAAATGATGGCAGAGATAGCAGGAGGGAGGATACAAGAGAAAGCAGCAGCCAGATCATGAGGGCCAAATGATTCATGGTGAGGCATCAGGCGTGGTCCTAAAAGCAGTGGAAAATTCCTGGAGGGTAAGAGAAACACTACTCTGTGAAAAGTGGGTTGGATTCAGATTTTACCAATGAGGCAGACAGCCTTGGTTGGATCTTGTACTGATCCAAGGAAGACATGTTTGAAGCCTTGATGACAGTGGGTGCACGGGACATAGATCTGAGAGCTGATGATGAAGAAATATCTAAATACAATTAGTGCAAAGTGGTGTGAGAGAGATGTTAAAGTCATGGGTGATGCTCATGGCACTGACATGATAACTGGCTATATTAGTTTATTCAATGAATTTTTATATTTTTCACATTTAAGTCTTTGATATACATAGCTGCAATGTCTGTGCATATAAGAAATGAGGTAGAGGAGGATCCACAATGGCTTGATAGAGGTGTCCTGTCAATGGCTCTACCACAAAGAAGAATCAGACCAAAAAAGAAAAACTTTTGAGGCGAGTGATTGAGGGACACACTGGAAATCAGTCAGGAAGTGACAGGCATCCTAAACAGCATGGAGGGTCAGAAAGGCAACCCAGAGGGCCGGGGATGTAGCTCAGATCACTCCTTCCCCTGGTCCCAAGAGACAGGGGAAGGTTGGGTGTTTCTGGAGCTTTTCGCATCAATAGTTACAGTCCCAAGCCATGGGCTGGGATAGACACCTTCCCTACTTCCCACTGGGTAAGTGCCTGCCTGGCAAGCACAAGGTCCTGAGTTCAATTCCCAGTACCAAAAACAAACAAAGGCAACCCAGAGTAAAGAATGAGCAAATTGCAATTCCAATCCTGTCTGCTTGGCTGGAGAGGGGAGAGTGGGGAGTCTCCACATTGCTGGGGAAAAACCAGCAATTGCTATCATACCAACAGACTAGCAGTCTTAATGCATAGTTCCACGATTCTCATAGGCTTTAAATACAGTTTGGAGCTCTGGCTGATCTATGAGTAACTGTTCCAAAAAAAGAACCCACAATGGGGCTCACCCAACCCCAGGAATGTAAGCTGTTGTAACAGCCACTGCTAAATAACATCTTGCCTTAGGGGCTAGTAACTGACCTATAGATGCTGCCAGAATCCATGGTCCTGTGTGCACCCCACAGGGCAAAAGACAGCTCCCTCGGTGTCTTGCAGCTTTAGGACCAAAGGCTGCTATAGCTAAAAGCCCAAGTCCTACTGAC
>RJWT010056110.1:0-10064 GCA_004365215.1 Cuniculus paca
AATTTAAATTTTGAGACAGGGTATCATTAAGTTGCCCAGGTAGGGTAGAACTTGGAATCCTCTTGCCTCAGCCTCCCGGAGTGCTGGGATTATAGGTATGTCCCACCATACCCAGCATCCTCTGGATTTTGTAGGCACTATTCCTTGTCATTGTGTTGGCTTGTCTCTGTCCAACTTCGCCTCACCATCATCCCTTTCTAGAGTCTGCTCTGCATTAAGGAGGAGGGAGCAGTAACGCCATGAATCCCCATCTCCATATGCTTCTAGGTTGGAGTTTGCCAATGAGAGGTGCTTTCCTGAGATGGAAAGCAGAGGAGAAGAAACCGTCAATCCACAAAGGTGGTTATAGGCAGAAGCAGGGCCAAGGTAAGCTCTCAGTTGTGGCCTGCTTTGATGGCACCAGCCTCTGGGATTGAACACAGTGACTTTATTTAATTTTTGGTTTTATGAGACAGGTTTTTTTTTGCTATGTAGTTCAGGTTGGCTTTGAACTTGCTATGTTGCCCAGGCTGGCCTCAAATCATTGTGATCCTCCTGCCTCAGCCTCCCAAATTCTGGGATTACTGGTGTGTGCCACCATGCCTGGATTCTTATAGCTTTGTGTTTATGCTGTACTTTTGAGAGAGTTCTACAAATTTATCTTCTAGCCTCCAAGCTTTAAATTTTATTAGCATATTTTAAAATTTCACATTTCATTCTTACACTCAGATTATACTTTTAGAGTAAGCATTTGGTTCTTGTTTTATGGAAACAAAATATTCTCTTTTTTTCTTGGAAAATATTCGAAATATTCTTTTCTCTTCACAGTTTCTGTTTCCTTTGGTTTGCTTTGCTTTTCTTCCTTCTGTTTATTTGATTTCAAGTGTCTGTGTTGGGGACTTTTTCAGATGACTGGAAGTCCCTGGTTGTCGCTTCTGACTAAGATGGAGAACCCAAAAGACAATTTATGATTTTGAGCGTGGTTCGAGCTTATTCACGGTGGGGCCCTCACTGTAGGTGCCCTAAGGAAGGATTCTTTATCCCCATGTCTGTTTTTTTTTTTTTTTTTTTAGTTGTTTCCTCTTGACTTGGTTAGGTTATTTGGGTTTCTAATTACTTGCTTGGAGTAAATAAGGTCCAGTTGTCAATGTTTGGGGAGTCGAGTGAGGAAGGCAGACTGAAGTCATCTGTGAATGGACAGTTATCAAACACTTCTCTGATTGCAGTGCAGAATCTATCCCCTCCACTGTTCTCCACTTCATCATCACTGAATAAACTGTCAGTGCTGTGCTGGTATGAGTGAGGGTATCTGCAGAGTTCAAATAGGGATTCACTGCTACTGTCTTATTTTACTATCTTGAGGCCTTTAGTACTACCCTATCCTAAGACCTTTGAGTCTGAAGTGTTAATCAAATTGATCCTTAACTTTCTTCACTGCTGTCTTATCTCAGATGCCCATTTTTTGAATTGGGTCTTTAAATTTGGGGGTCCTGATTTTTTTCAATTCTTTATACATTCTAGATAAAAGTCCTTTGTCTGAGGGACAGTTGGCAAGAATCTTTTCCCAGTTGGTGGGTTTTCTTTCCACTCTGTTGGTGATTTCTTTCGATGTGCAAAAACTTTTTAGTAAGACGAGATCCCAGTTGTTGAATCTTTGAAGTACTTCCCATGCAGTTTGGTTTTTGTTCACGAACTCTTTGCCTACTCCTATGTCCTCGAGATTTCTACCTACTTTGTCTTCCAGTAGGTTTAGTGTTTCTGTCTTAATGTTTGTATCTTTGATCCATGTTGACTTTAGTTTAGTGCTTGGTGATGGCATGGGTCTTCACTGCCATCTTAGAATTCAACTTTCTTGGGTCTACATCAGCTATCCTTCTTCTGTCTGTTTTCCAGATTCCAACATTGCTTTCTATTGCTTCCTCTCTTGATTTCTAGACCTTGCAGATTTACATGAAAAAAAAAAGTCCTTTATGGTCACAAAATGGCTGGCTCAACTCTAAACATCATATCTACACATGATGACTTACCAGACAGGAAGTAGAGATGCTCTTGTTCATGCATAGGTCTCTTTATCAGGAAGACAGATGATTCCAAAGCTGGACTACCCTCAGCCTGATTGGTCAGATTTGTGTATTCACCACATGCCCACCCCCAAATCAGACAAGGTTGAGGTATGAGGGTAGCCCGCCCTAAATTAATCACGGTAAAAGGAAAAGAGAAAACGTCAGAGTTTAATCAATGAGTCTTTGGGAAGAGCCCACCACACAGAGCATGTTTCTGTCTTATATCTGCACATATTTGGATTCTATAAGAAATAAGGGAAAAGGGTTGTTAAGTAGGGAACCAACAAGCCTGCCCCATTCCTCAAGCACACGCATGTAATATTGCAGACTGTTGATTAGTTGGCAACTAGTAGACAAAACTGGATTAAAAAAAAAGTATTCCAAACACCTCACAATTATATAAAGTCACTTAAGGTGCAGTAGCCAATCTATCAGGAGGACAGAGGTAGAAAATAAGGATTGATAGGTCCCCCGCCTGAGACTTGCCCAGCCATCATGGTGACAGACCACATGTTGAACCATAATGGTGTCTAGCTCCTTCTTCCCAGAAACCCCTGCAGTTTCTTCTTCCCAAACTGCTCTTTGCCAGACCCCCTGCCTACCACAAATGCTCCTACCCGCTTCAGCCACGTCTTGCTGAACAGCCCATGTCAGCAGCCCTGGGCCCTCCCCCAACAGAGTACATTTAAGCTTGCCCCTCGCCTTTGTCTTCAGAGAACAGCACACGTGTGAGTGCTGGTCTCTCCGTGCCCAATCTTATCTCTTTCCTCTCTTTTCTCTGCGCCGCTTATGTTTATCTAGCTGCCTCAGATTGAGTGAAAAACAGCTCAATCAAGGATGATATTTTGTAAGAGCGAAACATCTGATGAGAACTAGTGTTCCAGAGTTTGGCTTTAGGAATAAAGTTAAGACAGTGGAATAAGAATTTGGTTAAATTCAGTTAGAACCAGATGTGTCTCATTCATATCAACAGCCACAGGAGCAAAGAAAGAAAAACTTGGAATGCAGAAAAAAATTGTGGGAGGTTTTAGGGTTTCTGCTTATGAAAGAAACATTTGTCAACTGGTAAAAAAGTCAGTGGACCTCTCTACCCAAGGGAGGAGGGGGCTTTGTCCTGTGGCTTTTGATGAATTATTAGGAGACTCTCTCAGAAAGAGCTGTGTTCATTTAAAATAAATTATTAATAATAAAATCGACTGTAGCTTGCGAAAAACAGAACAAACAGGTATTGGTAGTTCTGTTTGAAATGTTACTTCCTGAGTTTTGCGGGGGTTGTGCCATTCAAGTTTAGTCCCACATAACAAAACTTTAGCTAGTTTAAACAGAAATGAAATGTTAAGGTCTAGCCGATATCTCTGAGGAACTCTAGGAAGTCCAGGCTAGACTCGGCAACTGGACAATCACTTCTAAATGATATGCAGTGCAGATGCCATTGAGGGACAGCCACTGACGACCCCGTTAGAGCGCCCTCACCCGCGGGCAGTCCTGAAGACCTCCCCTAAGAGGAGGCCCAGCCAGTTTCCTCATTTAGGAATTATGCACAGAAGATGCTGGGCAGTCCTGAATGGGGCACATGCCAAATCAAAAGAAGGCAGATAGGGTTAGGAGCATGGAGTCTGATGCACCTTTGTTCAAATCCAGCCCCTCAGCTTCCTGACTGTGGTCCCCTGAGCCAGCTACTCAACCTTTCTAAACCTGTTTCATCATCTGTAAGATTCTGATTATAGTGGCTACATCACAGAGTCGCTATTAAGAATAAATGAAGCAGAGCAGAAAGCATGTAGCCTAGTGCCTAGTGCCTGGTCAATACTCATGAATTACAAGCTCATATTACTATTGTTTTTGTCGGTATTGTACTGATGTTGATGTAGGACAATTATAGTGCCTTAGATGTGTTTGTCCCAAGAGTTACTGTTCAAATATTAAATTTAGAACATACTTTTCCAGTTAAAAAAAAAAAAAGCAACAACAACCCAAAGAGGGGTTAGTACCAAAATTCAGATAAATGTCCCTGTCTGATCTACCACCTTCTTGTATCTCCCTACATGACTGGTCCACCATTATGATTACAGAACGCTGGTGATAGAACAACATATGCTTTTATGAAAATCAAAGTAGAAAAAAATCAGGTCAATGCATGGTGGCTTTGATAAGGTCATATTCAGTGTTTCTTGGTGGAGGGGTCTTTTATTTACTAGTGGGCTGGCAAACTAGTCTGATGCAAATCTTGGTTGAGAATAGAACTAGGAATGACATGATGGACTCCTTGCTATGACCAGATTCCATGAAAAACTTCCTGTGTTTTCAGCAGTACAGTACTAGTATGGTTTTATTATGGGACATCTGCCTCCAGCTAGTGCTGTAGCGGCAGCTATCATATAGTATAATAGGCAGATCACCTCAGTTTGGAGCCAGAAGAATTCATATCTCTGTTCTGTGATTTATTAGCTGAATAACTCTTTTTGTCATCTGTAAAATAAGAATAAAATACTTGTAGGGGTTTGTGAATTGAATGACGTGTTTAATAGGTTCGTATAGTGAGCCTTTCCTGGACCTCCTCGTGGTCTGGGAAGTTGATATTTGTAATCTCATGAAAAAGTGATTGGAATTCTAGTGAGTTAATTCCAATCCACCACTTCCAGTGCAACCCATGGTAAGAATAAAGACACCAAAGCATATCTATAGTTGTAGGGAGCCATGAAGGTCCTAAATCCATCTGGGGTGATGGTTAACTGGAACAAAGGCCTCAAGCCAGGGCCAAAGCCAGAATTTATTAATTTGTGAAGGAGGGAGTGGCTTGACTGTGAAAATGGTGGGAAGTATGGAAGTGCTGTGAGCTGGGCTAGGTAGGAGGTCTGAAAGCACCTCTGCAATATGCAGAGAAGGGTATAAGGAAAGAGCCTGCATAACACAATTCGAGGTAGTATCTAATGTTTTGGGGCAGTGCTTCAGCTCTGATGTGTAGTCTTTTATGCCCTGAGAAGTCATAACCTCTTGAGGCTCTCATCTCTGCCGACGGCTTGGAGCCTGGCTTTCCTTCCTGCCCCTCATACGTGTTCTTTAGGCGCTACGGGGGCAGGGAAACACTGCCCTGTAGCCTTGCTTCAAAGACTACAAATCAGCACCTCTGCCAGACTGATTTGCATTGTTTAAAGCTGATTGAAGGGATAAGGAATCATCTTGGCCAGCTCTGTACGTATTAACACATGGAAATAGGGCCAGGTTAGCCAGAATGGAGATAATTGCTCTTCTTTCAAAGAGAGTCATCCAGTTGGTCCTCCACAGGTTTGGTGGGTAATAAAATATTTGATGCATAATTTACATTAACCCCACACATGGAGGAAACCAGAGTTAAATTTAAGATTTTTAAATTGGGATTTGGCAGTCATCGTAGTGCATTAGTTGTTTACAGAGGATCTAGTTCGTTTCTTCATCTTCAGACTAGTGACATTATTTTAGCTTTCCCAGGAAACTTGCACCTGTGGTCTGGTTATCAATAGCTGCAGAACAACCACCATAAAACCTACTGGTGTAAAATAACAACAATTTATTATGCTTGCAGATTCCATGGGTCAGAAATCTGACAGGGGACAGGTGGCAATGGATTGCTTCTGATCTGTCATGTGTGGGGGCTCAGCTGGGGAGACTTGAATAGCTAAGAGGGACTCAAAAGATGAGATGCTAGTCATTTGGAGACTTCTTTACTTCTGTGTCTTGTGCCTAGGTTGACTTGAATGCTGGATGTCTCTGGGTTGTCACCCAGAGGACCTGTGTTTGACTTCTGTTCGGACCTTAGGCTTCTTGCAGCATGGCATGTGGGTCCTGAGAGAGGAAGAGATAGACAGAGAGAGACAGAGACAGAGAAAGAGAGAGACAGAGAGAGACGGGGTGGAGGGGGAGGGAGGGAGAGAGAGAGAGTATTCTGGCAGCAAAGAGCCTCAGGGTATCTTGCAGAAGCTGCATGGCCTTTTCTGACCTAGTTTCAGAAGTTAATGAAACAGACAGTTGTGCCACAGTCCGTTGGTAAGCGTGAATCACCAGAGACAGCTCAGATTCAAGGGGAAGTGAATTCGAGTGTACATCTTAGTGGGGGAGTGGTAAGGCCTTATGGCCGAAGACTGTATGAGATACGAGATTATTGTTGTGGCCTCCTTGAAAAGATGCAGTCTCCCATAACCTGATAGAGGGAGGTGGATTGAACACTCAGCCTGGTATTGAAAATTTGGTCCCTGCAAAGATATTTCAGATATGTTTTTCAACAAGAGAAGCGGGTTATAGTACAGTATATATGATTCCATTTTTGTTTATAAATATGAAAAGTTGTATGTGTATGAGTGTGCATGGTCTGTGTATGTGTGTGTGTGTGTGTAGTGAATATGCTATTTCAAGGACACAAAATAAAGTACGCTGCAAAGGTAACTTCATTATTTGCTAAAAATTCGGTTTATGATCTCTGATCTCATCTTCCTACCCTAGAGTCCCTCTCCTGTTTATCTTTTTGATGCAGGAAATGGCACTTAGTTATTTCCAGGTAGACCAGTTACTTTAGTACTTTCTCAGTCCCTTAAAGTGCCAATACTTCAGAGTTGTTTCCTCTTCTGGGAAAGGAATAATCACAGAGTGTTAGAAAGCAAAACAGCTAATATTTTATATATAATTCTTCTACACATGCTTTGGGAAAACAGTGACGTACATTCTGAATGATGAGAAAATTATGGAATTTTTCCCATTTTTTAAAATCTGCATTTCTAACATGCTATAAAGATAAATGTGTAGCTGCTATATATATTTATATGTGATATTATGTACTATTTATTTGTAGGGTTGAGTTTTTTATTCAGTTAGATGTAGAAAATCAGTATTTTAGAATATTGAGTAATCTCAGGGTACTATTTTACTTCTTATTTTTGCCATGCTTGGGTGGGTTCAAACCCAGGGCCTTCTGCATGCCAGGTGAACAGTCTTCCACTAAGCTACACCTCAAGCCCCTAAGATGCAATTTTAACTACTGTAATAGAATAGCACTTGGGGCTGGGGATATAGCTCAGTAGTGTAAGTGCTTGCCTGGCAAGCACAAGGTCATGGGTTCGATCCCCAATACAAAAAAAAACCACAAAAACACAAACAAACAAAAAACCAATAGCACTCAGTTAAACACTGATATATATTAATGTCAGTGAGACATTTAAGAGTAGAGTTACAATCCAGTTAAACTTCTGTTTCATTTTGTCAGAGGCTGATAAAGTCCCTGGAGGAAGAGTACATGCAGGTTTCATTTAGAGGTGGGTGTTGGTTTATGTTAGCTTAGGTTGGTGGGTTTTAACTCTTTCAGTGGATCATTCTTGGGTCAGAAGAATATTAGGTGTCTGGTCTGGAACTGTGGGTGTCCTTTGTGCTAGAAAGTGAATTCTAGTCCTGATGAGAAGTTTGGTTTGGGCTCACCTAATCCTTGAGGGAGAGGAGGAGTGTTATGTGTCCTGGCAGGCTTGTGGCAGCTGTGGGTTCAGTCCAGAGCTTGCTCTGACTGCCAGCAGAGTCTATGAGGCCATGCTTATTGTTCATGGACAACCAAGCATGAAGAGAAAAGAAGATTCCTTAGGTGCCAATCTTCTTGAAAATCAATCAGATTATTAGGAGAGCCCTGAGAGAGCTGTGTGTGTGTGTGTGTGTGTGTGTGTGTGTGTGTGTAGCTAATAGTCTCTAGTGGAAAATTCCATTGAGAAGTCTTACACTTTTGGGGATTCTTTAGATTTAAATGTATTTTTTGTTTGTTTTTGTGGACTGAGAATTGAACTTATGGCCTTTTCTCTAAGCCACGTGTCCAATCCTTCTGTGAGACAGAGTCCTGCTAGGTTGCTAAACTGCCCATGTGGGGCTTGAATTTGTGATCCTCCTGCCTTAGACTCCTCCCATGCTAAGATCACAGCCATTCACCATTGCATCGAGCTTAGATTTAAATTTAAACATTTTAAGTTGAAAAATAAAAATTGTATATACGTATTGTATGCAACATGGGGTTTAATGTGTGCATAGACTGTGCAGTGACTCCATCAAGCAAACCGACATACCTACCATATAACCTTTGCTAACTGCAGAGGAGACCCCCCTCCCCCAAGTGCACAGGGACTACCTCCTTGGCACTGTGCTGTAGTACTGGAAGGGAAGGAAAAGGGCCATTGCTTTAACCTTGTATTTTAGCTTTGCTGTAAGTGGCTGCACAAATCATGATTCCAAGAGGGAAAGACAGCATGGTTTGTACCCCATTAAGGTGGAAAATATGAATTATTATTATTTTTTGAGGTGGAGTCTGGCTGTGTTGCCTGCCTCAGTTTCCCCAGTAGCTGGGATGACAGGTGTGTACCACCCTGCTTGGCCCGGATAATTCTCTCTGGCAGGTTGCTCTCTACTCCTCCAGATGCTACTAACTCTAATATCTATCTGATCCTGGTAAACACACACAATAAATAGCACATTTTCCCCCACAAGGATGTTCTGGTCTTTTCTCACAGTTGATGGCTGATTGAAGTCTTGTTCCAAGAATTGTGCGTAGTGTTATGGTGTGAACATAATGCTCAGACGTTATTTACTTCATGTAGCCTTATGCATGCTAGGCAAACAGTCTAATGAGAACCTACATTCCCAGCCCTGATACTCTGACTTTCAGAAGGTAAATAAATTCCTTAGGTGTAATATCAAACCAGAGTTCAAAACAGAGCTATAAATCAAATATATTATTTTCAAAAATCTAGAAGTGCTTGTTAGAGCTAAGCTCACAAGCAGTGCTTAGGTGTGTGTTAGGTGAATTGTTTAGTGTCCTTCCTTCCTTCCTTGCTTTTTTAATTTTTTATTTTTTGGTGATATTGGAAATTGAACCCAGGGCCTCTGCACTGAGCTTTATACCAGGCCTCTCTCTTTCTTTCTTTCTTTCTTTCTTTCTTTCTTTCTTTCTTTCTTTCTTTCTTTCTTTTTCTTTCCGTCTTTCTTTCTGTCTTTCTCTCTCTCTTTCTCTCTGTCTGTCTCTCTATTTCTTTCTTATTTTTTTTTTTAAATTGAGACATGGTCTTACCAAGTCGCCCCAGCAGGGCTCAAACTTGTAATCCTCCTGCCTCAGCCTTCCAGAGTGCTGGGATTAGTGGCACATACCACCATGCTTCACTTATATTGCACTAGTAGGGTGGGCAGGAAGGGCACCTGGACATGATTCATGAGGAATATGATCCTGGACCATGCCCAGCAGGCAGCTAGCATTCCACAGGAGGGGGTTTCTGTGTCAGTCGCTTGGCTATGGCTGTTGATCTCTCTGTGCTCAAACTCTAAACTCTGAAAAGAGAGAAGAAAGCACTGCTAACTGTGTCTCTTGGACCTTTCGCCATCTCCTAAGTGAAGTCTCTGCCGTCTTACAGGAAGTGAACGTTTTGGGCAATCGATCTTACGGGTCTGGCTGGCAGCCTTCCTGGGAAGTCTGACCAGGAAAAAGGTTCCAGGATAGTGACCCTTTCCATGCCTTAGATTTGCATTAATAAAAGACACGTGGTAAGGTGCTTATGGAATAAACGAGAGAACGCATGAAAAGCGTGGTGAAAGAGACGCCTCTGTGCTGCCCGAGCCATTTCTCCTTTTGCTTCTGGTTCAGCTGTGGGCCCCACATTTCAGCCTTCGCATTAGACGCGACCGTGGGATGACTCTGCCCCGAGGAGTGCGGCAGAAGCGATGGGCATCGAACCCACGCGCGACGCTCGGTGCTTGCTTCCCCGGTGCGCGCCTGGAGCGGACGCAGGGCTCGTGATGAAGATGGTGAAGCCGTGGGAAGGAACTGAACCCCCGCGTCACAGAGGGAGCCGCTCACCCGGCATCCATCGGTCTATGACGCGAATGAAAAACCAACTTTACTGGGACAGGACTCTGAGATTTTGGGGTGTATCTGTTTAGCTACTTAGTGTTTAGGGTTACAAAGCCCAGTGCCCGAGTAACTAAGCATAAGCAGTAAGGGTCGGATAAAAACGGCGAGGGAGCCGTGCATGT
>RJWT010056111.1:0-10070 GCA_004365215.1 Cuniculus paca
TCAATGCCTATCACTGTCCTTAAAAACAGAACAATAAAAAAACCACAAAAGTCCTTACCTTAAAGATAGAAGATAGGAAATAGGAAGATAGATTGTATGGAGATGGAAGGGGATATGGGGATAGAGCGAGATTAGTGGGAGAAGTGAGGAAAGAGAAATAAAGAGGATCATAATACAATATGTACTAATTACCACATGACAGATGTATTTAGTATGCATCACAAACATATACTACTAAAAAAGGGAAAAACAAGAGTTCTTGCTCTTAATGAGCATAAAATTTTGAAGGGAAGAGTTTTTCAGAAATAAAATTTTAAAAAAAAGCAAAATCATCAACTAAAATTGAGAAGAGTAACAAAGTATTAGAAATTTTAGGAGCGAGAAGAAAGCATAAAATAATGGATTAAAACATTTAAAACTGAGTAGATATGAAAAACATATGATTGCCGTATGACTTGAGAGAACCATTTGAGGTTAACAATAATGATTTTAAACTGAGGTCAATCCACACCACTGTATGCTTGCCTGTAGCCATTTCAATTTCAAGCGTGCAGGCACAGTGTAACTGCAACGAGTTATTCAGAGTTGTGGTTTAGCCAAAGAAGTATGGTAAAGCAAGATAACTGCAAGGGAACTAAAGGCACATTCAAAGCAGTGATTCTAAAGATTGTCTAGAGAATTAAAGCCAGATAAGAAGGTAAGAAAGATGATAAGAATTGAAAGAGAACATGAAAATACATTAGCAACAAAAGATTATAAATTCCAATTTCATATGATCCTTGTAAGACTTGGGTTCAGAGAGAGAAAAAGAGAGAAAGGGAAGCAGTGAACATACTAGAAAGATGAAAAATGGTGGTCAAAGAAGAGAGTAAATCAAACAGATTATAAGTATAGTTATTGATTATAATTATCAATAAAGAAAAGATCTAGGACATGATCAAGGAAGTGAATAGCTTATAAAAGAAAAAGGATAGCATCATTGAAAGAGAGAAGGGCTCAAAACTCGAAAACCAGAGCATTAGAAAAAAACATCAACATAGTCATAGAAATCACCTAGGATGTTGGATCTATACTTTAATGAGTGACAAATGGTATGACAGGAGAAAACACTTCAAGGAGTATTTATTCAAAAGAATCTATTTTCACACATTAATCAATTTTCTGCCCACTAATTGATACAAAATATACAGATTTCACTTGTCTAATAGGTTATTAGAAAAGACCTTTGATTTTTCTTAGACATTCTCTGAACCTATCAATGATTGTCAGCCAAAGTTTCTCAAACTTCTTTATTAGAAATTTCACTCACAGAGCATACACTGGTACTCAGAGGTTCTTAAGGAGGAAAAGAAAAGAATAAACCCCAAGTACAAGTTGAAGATAATTTCTTTACTTTAAACATCAATATGAAATGTTTCACCTTATACATACTAGTCAGGTATATAACATGAGATGCTAGACAACCGATCCTCAAGTCCAAACATATTAATTTACTTGGTGTTCATGTGATTAATCAACGAAGCTTATCTTCTTAGTGGTTCCATCATATTAGAGAGACATGGCTTGCTTCCTCGAATCAATTACATGTGCTTGAGGAAAAAGAAAGAAAATACTGAGCAAGATGTTGAAGTTACAATTCATGCATGCAAGTGGTAGTATTACTTCCTTTCCCACTGCACTGTACAGAATACAGTCACAGGACCACACTGCCATGCACAGGAGGCTGATTATGAAGCAAAATGCTGTAACAAAATAAATTCAGGTATCCTTGATATAGTTTTGCTCTGTGCACCATACATGAATGTTCACTATTCAATATGCAGTCTAACAATGTATAAAATTATTCTTCCTAGAGCAGAATGGAAGTTACAGAAAGATCAGACATGGTACATTTTTCTTTCTACAAAGCCTGTGGGAAGATCACAGCATGCGAAGCAGAGAATATGTTAAATAGTGATCTGGGGAGGGAACATTTCCACCTCCATAAATTTTCTGGACAATCATAGTAAGTCCCATCATGTTTCAGTGTGGTTCTTTATATAAAACAGGAGTAATAACTGAGAATATCATCCTCTATCACTGAGAAGTAAAAATTCATTCATGAGATAACAATGAAAAGTTACTAGGGAGTAGAACCACGCTAAATAAATGACTTGCTTATTGCAATAGTCCACAGAACTTTTGTTCTATTGTTCTTTCTGCTGAAGAAGTGACTTTCCAATGATTGCCTCTGAAATTAGTAACCCTTCTTTGTATGTTAATCTCTTCTTTTACAGACTATTGAGCATTGCTGCTAATATTTCATGTCTGGGGAGCAGTAAGATTTGTTTTCATTCACAAAATCTATACAGTGGGTATTCAAACTAAATCTCATACAGTTTCAGCATTCATAGGATGATTCCATTTATTGCTGATCTACCTTGCTTTTATTACTGTAGATTTGATAGTGGAGTTACTAATATTTAAGATTAAATAATGATAACAAATTGACTCTGAAGTAGTCAAGTAAAAAAAGATTTAAGAAAGCAACTGAATCCTCACAATAACTGAATTTTGATGGAGCATTTATTTTTTCAGAAATTTGTTTATTGTGGGCTTAATTGAAATAACTATAAATTCAGACTTTAAATAAAAATTGGAGATAATTTTCACTAAACCTCCAGTTTAAAGCCTGTCAATGCAGATGTTAAAATCCAAAATAATTGTTTTAGACTCCTAATAGTATCTGATTATTCTTTCTTAAACTTTTACTGTGTCAAAATATTCATTTTCCCTCTTCTTTCATTCTGCTGTCCTTCCTCTCAAGGTAAGATCATGACTGAGAGTTAAAGCAGCAATGAGTCAAAGAGGTCAACACTGAATCCAGAGTGGAGCATGCAGTGGGGTAAAGGAAATGGCACAAGGACCAAAAACCATGATGCAGCTAAAACGATTGAGAGATACATTACGTGGATGGGAGTGATCAAATAAGTAAACAGCTTGAAGGTAATGAGAGTCAAGTTTCACTGTTTCCAAGTAAGTTTACAAAAATGACAAATAGAAAAGCTAGAAATACATAACGGAGTTGCTTATAAGAACTCACGATTTCTAGAATAAACACATTGGCTGAGATACACAATATAGTTTTGTGTACAAAGACTGATAAAAATTTACAGTGAATATTAACATTTTAGAAATTATTTCAGTAAAAGACATATCACCATTAATCTCCCTTAAAATATTTCTCCTCACTTTGAACATGCTTGTCCTGTTGGTCTTGCCACTTTCCGAAGCAGTTCTGGAAGTCCTCTTTCATGAGATTCTTTACAAAGTATGATCAAAATTATGGTGAATGCCGCTGCTGACTGTCATCCAATGGAAAGACAGGCTATGCAAACATGATGGTGTGTCCTCATTCACTTTATTCACTAGACCTGACACTGTGCAACTTCTAGCTATTCTGCAAAGTCAGAATTACCATGAAAGGTAAATGTTTTGAATAGATTCAGATTCTGAGTCAGTCATGACAGTACAAAAAAAAACACAAGGACTTCCAGAACTGCTTCAGAAAATGGCAAGAACAGAAAGATAAGTGTTTTTGAAAGAAAGCAGCATATTTTGAGGGGAATTACCAACATATCTTTCACTTCAGCTTTTCATTTAAACACAAACTGCATTGGATCACATCGTGTATGTATATATGCATATATGTATTTGTGCACATCTATGTGTACATAAATGCACATTTATCCCAATATGATCCACTGTGTATGCAAATAAGCAATGACATTTCAGTAGCAATAAGCCTACTTAGCACCAAAGTTTTAGTTTCTAATTACAAGAACCAGTGCCTCTTGAGGAAACGAATGATTCAAAATCCAGGAAAAGAAAAACGCAAATACTTGGACGTTCTAGAAATCAAGCAAGAGATCAAAAAAAAATCAGGCAAGCATGTTAAAAGTACATGGAAATGTCTTCAATGATAACTTGTCAATTCTGGAACAAATTTATTATTAAATAAATAATAATAGTTACATACTAAATAAACTAAATTAATTAGGAATCCTCAGCCCATACACATATAAACAAAAAAAATAGATAAATGAAGGTAAAGAAAGGAGGGAGAGAGAAAGAAAGGGCATAAATAAGATCTGATTTACAATAAAATAACAACTCATGAAGAAAGACTAATGAACAATAAAGTTAGAAAGATATCTCCAATTACTAATATTGGTGAGTAGAATTTTAATGATGAAAACGTACTCACATAATGTCAGAATATTTTCTCATAACTACATACTGCTTACAAAGGTAAATGGTGGTTTTGTGGCCTACAAACATGGCAGCATCAGGTGATCGAGTTTTCACCACTTCTAGGGCAGGTCATGACCACGGGTATCCTAATAGGGAACACTGAAGATTACACCACTGGTGCTGGGGTAACAGTCTTGCCCACTCTGTGTGAGCTGCATCTAGCCATGAGACCTCAAATGATGGACATTTCACCTAATAAAATGTCCATTAAGTTTTAAGACATTCAAAGTCATGAAATATGCAGAAAAACTGAAGAACTAATCCACACTGAAGGGAGGTGTAGATGCAAAGCATTATCCCGGAAGACAGAAAAGAAAATGACTTCATTGTGGTCTTGTATCAGTGTAGATCTCTTCATTTGGGACACTGCACCATGATTGTGGATGACAGTGTCTTTGTTTGGAAGGTGTAACTATTAGACTGCTGCAGAATGACGGGCACATTGTGTTTATAGGTTTCTCTCAGATGGTTAAGAAAAAGAATAAAAATAATGGAGCCAGTTATCAATTTATTACTGATCAACTTTAGAGTCACCTTTTATGACATGCTTTGTAGAAGTGAATCTGGGCTTTTAAATTTTCCTTTGCTAACTGGAAATATGCCTTATGAGGAAAGAGAAATGGAAAGAAAGAAAATCAGCAGCAGGAAGGGTTTTTTCCTCTGGGTTCCAGGGTACTTCCTTGGCAGAACAGGTGGCTTTGTCACTGCCTGGCTCCTGCAGTACGTGCACCTTCCCTGCTGCTCTGCGCTGGCAGCACCTGATTTCTGTAATGCCTGGTGGCCAGGAGCATCCATGTGCCACCCCATAAGATGGTTTTGAAGTACAGTGCCTCCAGGGATAGGCCTCTCTGTGAACAACTTTACCTGGAACAGTGGATAAATTCCTAGCAAGCTTTCCTGGGGCAGCACCACAGTGCTTTACCACTCAGTGAGCTGGGACCATGCTTGCTTCCATGAGACCTGGATATCAGCTATTGTTTCCCTGAAAACACTAGCTTAGACATAATTTTAAAAAATATAGTGAATGCTCCCGTTCTTAAAAACTTATTACGTTGAAAGACACATTGTCATTAATCCCACCCTACACACTCTCCCTTGCTTTAACCATACTTATCCCATTGTTCTTGCCACTTACTGAAGCAGTTCTGGAAATTTCCTCCGTAAATATCTTTAGTGGCTCTATCATAGCTGACTCAATATCCTAAACCATTTCAAAATACATCTTTTTTTATTTGGAAGAGTCAGAAGTTGCACTGTGCTAGATTTGGTGAATAAGGTGGATGAGAATATTACTGTAACAGTTTTATAACCCTATCTTTCTGTTGGATGGTGTTCGGCAGCAGCATTCACTGTATTTTTGATCACACCTCATAAAGGTACTCACAAAAGAGGACTTCCGGAACTGTTTCAGAAAGTGGGAAGAATGATGGGGTAAGTGCATTTGAAATCAGGAGAATTTTGAGGGAGATCAGTGGCACTGTAATGAATCACTGTAATAAATTCTTTCATTTAAAAACATACCATAGTTTTTGCTCAGCCATTGCAAGCAGTGGCTGCAATGATAGTAATTTTAAACATTTCCTCTTTAAATTACTATATAGTCCTCTATCCTAAGCTAATCTGAAATGAGAACACAGAATATTAGGATATATGGATACAGAGAAAACACATTATAATGGAGCAAACGTTATAAAATGGTGACAGTTGAGAATCTGAACAAAGGGAAAATGGATATTTTTTGTATTGCCCTTGCAACTTTTTTAGTTTCTTAAATGAGTCCTCACCTGTTTTGAAATTTCATGGTGCTGTTTATGCGATTTTTGGTATAAAGGGAAACAAAATGTCTTTCATGCTTACTTAATGGAAAATCATTTATAAAAACAAATGTTTTGTGTTGGATTCTACTTTAATGAAATTACTTTGATATGGAAAGAAAAGACTCAATGCTATTACTTCATTATTGCCTGCTTTTATAATTACAGAAACAAGGGCTTCCACTCTTTCTAAATGGCCAAATCCAGCCCTGTCCCAGCCATGTCAGTGTCCAATACTTTTCCTATGTTTAGGACACAAGTAGACCCATCACTATACTTGGGTAGTTTGGGAGGATAGCAGTAGCTTCTATCTGTAGCACTTGACTAGAATTCCAAATATCAGCTCTAAAAGGCAGTTTTAAGAAGCCCTCCCCACAGTGGGGGTAGTTATGGACTACCTGGGGCCACGTCCCCACAACGCCCTCCCTCAGAGTTCATACTCCTTATTCTGGTCACTTACCTGTTGTCTGTCTTTGCTACTCGAGTGGCTGCTCCTTGAAAACAGCTGTGTCTGTCATCTCAGAGTCCCTCGAGGTGACTTGGATGTCTCTGAAATAACAGGCAGTAAAGAAATGCTTCCTGTATTAACATGTATGGCATTCTGTTGCTGAATAACTCCTGCAAGAATTCTTCCTGAGAAACAAGATGGAAGTACCCATGAAAAATTTCCTTTTCTCTTTCCTGTTCATTATTTCCTTGCTAGTTTCTTGGTGTCTTAATCACTTCCCATGTCTAGGACACAATACCCAACACCGACAATTTAAAGGAAGAGAGGTTTATTTGGACTCACAGCTTCAGCTCTGGATCAGTTGGCTCCGAGGCAGCAATAGGATGGCAAAGATTCATGGCAGAGGAAAATGTGTTCAACCCATGGCAGCCAGGAAGTACAAACAGAAGACAGGAGTTGAAGAGATGAATGCATTCTTTCCAGGTCATGCCTCCAAAGATCCACCCCCAACAAGCCTCACTTCCTAACAGCACATTCAGTTCTGAACTCCTCGGTGGATCAATCCATTGATGAACATAGCACAGTTAAGACCCAATCGCCTGCCCAAAAATATCCCACCTCTCAGCATATGAGTCTTTTGGGAGACATTCTAGATTGAAACCATAACATTTAGTAAGATCACAATGTTAACCACTTGACATGTTAAAATTTGAAGTCATACCAATTCAATGTTTCTGCTCCTCCTCTTAACCCCTTGAAGATAGAGGGGTCTGATCCATCTATATAACCTGCCAAAATTAGTGGAGAGTTGGCCTCTGTCAGCTATTTAAAGAGTAGAAGCAAAAAGGAGGCAGGAAGTAGACTTTATGTTCTTTTTGGAGATCTGCATCAGTTGGATATGACCAGAGAGCCTCATAAGCGGGTGGACAGATTCCACTGACTACAGCTCTGTTTCCTATAGATGATGCCTCTGGCTATGTCTATTTTCCCTACGTTGCTGACAAAGGTATTTTGCTCCACTTTATGGAGTATAAGTATCATGCACTTAATAGCAGTTGGTGATGTCAGTGCTCTTTGGTATAGTAAATCTCTAGTGTGAGGATAATCTTAGTTAATGATCAGCATAAAGCAGAGAGAGGTCATTTTTTTTAACGTTGCCATAAAGACTGCGTTTACTATGATAGAGTTGGAAGGAGACAATCCCATTAACCTTTGCATTGTATTGATAAAATTATATACCTCTCTGAATATCAAGGGTGGCAAAGCTCTTATAGTTCTCCAGTAACGTCCTGGATCCCTCAGTGACAAAGAATTTGGCCACTGGCAATCTAGGCTTGAGCCCAATCTTGTCATTTACGGAGGGACATGACCTTGGACATGTCTCAACCTCTTAAAGTCTCAGATACTTTTCAGCCATATTTGTTCCATATTTTCAAATATAATATGTGTGGGTTTATATGTGTCTTACACATTTTTCACAATTATCTAGTATGACTTCTATAATAATGAAAAAAAAACATTTCTTGAAGCACTATGAAATGCTTTTAAAAGCATTTATCTTTAAAAAACATTCCTTTGTATTCTTTTATATAAAGAAAAAGAGCGTTTTTATGTGTGTTGTTTTTAACAATCCCCTATTATCTTCTTTGTTTCACAGAACTGGTGGATACACTGAATACAAAATAGAAATCTAAAATGTTTCACAAATGCATTAATATTATTATCATTCTGTACACAACAAATTAAAAGGCTGTCCCTGAACTCTTTAAGCCACTGTGTGTGGATGTGGTAAGGCAAAATAAATGGTAAAATATGGGACGGGTAGAATTGTTCCTTTTTGCAATTGGATATTAATTCAGGATGACACAAAATAATGGCAAAGAAGTTTTTCTAGGGCATGTGAAGAGATGTGAAGGAAGTGGCAGCTTTCATTCTCCTGCAAAGTACACTCACAGCACAGGGCCAGTGCCATTTGGCTGTCACCTAGGAAACAAGAGGTGGCTGCCTTTGTGACTTATACAGAGGTGCTGTGGGCTGGAGAGCTTGTTTCTGGATCATAAGATGTGGAACATGTCCTTAGTCTAGGTCCTCAGGCTCATCTCCAATCTAAGAAATCTGCACATGGTGCAAAATAAATTAACGCAAAGTTATAGTTCAAAAACTTTAAAAGGATACAATGCTTACATGAAAAAAACATATAAAGGAGAAATGAGATCAATTAGCAGAAAGGCCACTCCTTAAGTGGCATGTCTATAAATTGTCTCAAAGTTGGCCATGCATTTGAAATGCCTTCATGTTATAGGTTAATTCTTTCTCTTTGTAATTAAAGAGAAGGGTGACAATAGTGCTACATCCTAGGTCACATTCCTCACCATCAGAATTAATTAATTCTGTGAATTAATTACAGCTTGGGTCATTTTAACTATATTTAACCTATCTTTCAAGATTCCTTGCAACCTCTAGGACTTTAGGAAAGTTTCTTTGACTACTGCTGGTCTCATAGACAAACTTCCTCATTCTTATAATCCTGAAACGTATGATTTAGCATTTATTCTAAACCGCCTCTTATTGTTTCTTAGAGCATGGGTTTTTTGAGGGCATGGATTCTATCTTACACTTCTTTTATTATCCTACCAGAGCCCTGGGCACAATTCTGAAAATAATGCTGAATAAATACTTGTTGATTAATGAATATTTCTTGGACTGCCTGGAAGGCACTATTCACACTTTCTTTCACCTTCGGGTAAGGTTACACTTTCTATCTCAGGGAAGTTTCCCAAGGTTCTCTAACTTTTTACCTTTTCTTTTTTAATCTGTAAAAGCAAACCTTGTAGAGAAAAAAAAAGGCCGTGACAATATTGTACCATTTAAGAATGCCAACTTCTTTTCCCTAAAAATTTTTCTTTGTGGATTAATGGACATGCAGTTAATTTTATAGACTTGTTCTCAAACCCAACATTTCCATCAATTATCTACTCAATCCCAGATTCCACACCCAGAGCAAATATTCTTATATTTGTTTTGAGGCTGAACTACTACTCAAACTGAGAGAAGTAGCTTCCTCAATGTGCCCAGTCTCAGTAGAGTCTTACAGATTTAGCTCTCCTGGTCCACTCCTCTCTAACTCTGTAATAGACACTAGAGGGGAAAAAAATCTGAATAACTACTAGGGCAGACTCTGCTTGCTTTTTGTAGCAGCTGGCAAATTCCACCTGAGTGATACCCTTCTGGTTCTACTAATTGATTAGTGGCTGTTTTCAGGTCGAGAACTAAGATGTTTCACAGCCAAGGTCAAGAAATCGGGAGCACAGAAAATTGGCCAGTAGGGAAATCCAAGTATAAGTTCATAGGAGAGAACAGAAGGAGTAGCCCACCTGGTTTTCCATTGCTTTAGCAAGGAGACTCTCAGGAAAATAATCAACAAAAACAAAGTTGGCTACTATGACCAGGAACCCTTTTCTGGAACATAAGTTTTTATTTCACTTCACATAATAACTGGCAGTCTGGACTTCAGG
>RJWT010056112.1:0-10070 GCA_004365215.1 Cuniculus paca
GAGCACAGATTCCGACCGGGCGGGGAAGTGGCCAGATGCTCATATTTTTAGGAACCCTGGACCTAAAAATATGACACGTGGCTTTCTTTAAAAACGATCTAGGCGCTATTTACATTTCAGAGCAAACAGCATATTGTTTTCATCAGGGGGAAATAAGCACTCATGTTTACCTTATGTTTCCTTCAAAATATTTGCATTTCAAAGCCTTCTGAGCTTTAGGTTTCAGAGCTCGAGGATCGAGGCACCTGGGCTTCTCCCAGATGGGCTGTGTTTACAACAGAAATTCATAACACCAGGCCAGGACAGCACCCCAAAACAGGACAGGGCCCCCTAAGGACGGTGCTGCATCTCTTAGGGATGCCGCAGCTGGGCCAAAGCTGGTGGCCAGATGACAGCTGGGCTGGGCACTTGGTTCCTCCTCCCTGCATGCCAGTGGATGGCGCAGTCCACACAGAGCCAGGCCAGGCAGGACGAGGGACCAGGCCTCAGGAAGTCTCTGACTGAGGCAGTGACCCAGAGGACAATGGAGCCAACCTTGTGCCCAAGAGTTGGCCCAAAGGACCACAACTCCTTCTTCTTGCCTCCAAACCGTCATTCTTTCACTCAACAAATGAGTATGGAGGGTGCACATGCTGGGTCCAGTAATGGGTAGGACCAGGGCCACAGCAATGAGCAGAGCCAATCAGAACGCAGAGATTTTGGACATCACTTAGTGCTAGCCACTGCCCTTGGCTCAAAATCAGAACCCACAAGTAGTCCCCGTGAACTCCCCCAGCCCAAGCCACACCCTGGACCAGAGAACTCCTCTTCTCTAGCTTTTGTTGCCCCCACTATAGAGAACATTACCCCAGCCTCCCTTGAGCTAGAGTTCTAGCCAACCAGGTGCCCAGAGACATCTGCTCAGAGCTTCCCGAGAGGGTTTCCCTCCCAGGTTAAAGGACAAACATGGGAAGAGAGCACTTTCACCTTCCCCAGACCATTTGCAACCTCTGCTTGGCATGATGCCATGCAAAGATGTGATGTCTGGAGCTGTTGAAGCCTTCTTGTGACCATGAAGTAAAGACCAAGAAGATCAGAGACACTGCTCAGATTGTCGAACCAACCGTGGAACAGCCTCTCCTGCAGATGCCTTGCTAAAGAGAGAACTAAAACGCCTTCCCTACATTCATATATTCAGTCCATTGCACCTGCACTAATCAGAGCTAGATTTGACTGCAACTAATAAAAAGTTCCAATTAACAGTATTATGCAAAATAACAGCTTATTTTTCTCTCATATAAAAGAAAACTGAAGATAAGCAATCCAATACAGTGGGGCAGCTTTAAAGTCATCAGGGAGCCGATCATTTTCCTCTTTCTGTTCCACCATTCTTAGCATGGGACTTCCACTCACGTGGTTCCAAAAGAGCAGCCCAAGCTCCAGGCATCACAATTCTCTTCCATCTAGCAGAAAGGAGGAACTATAAAAGAATGTATCCCTTCTTTTAAAAACACATCCCTGGAGCATTTCTGTCCACATCCCATTGATTAGAAGTTAGAATTCCGAAAGCCAAAAGCGACCTGTGCCTGGCAGAAAGGCAGGCAATGATCGGCAGTGAGGTGCAGGAGCAGGACCACACTTACCCCAGCGCTAAAGCCACATGCTCCTCCCTGCAATCATGTGCCCCAGGCATGTTTTCTCCATGCTCTGATGTGAGCTGCTGGCTTCCAGGGCACAGACCTAGAGCCTCTCTGGGCCCAAGGAGGAGTCCCCCAGGGAAAACTGCCCTCTTGGATCAAGGAAAAGGCCACCCTGCTCAGATCAGACCCTGTCATGCAGGGTCTGAATTCTCCAGGGCCAAGTGCCAGCCCACTGCGCTCCTCCAGAGGCGACCCAGAGCCCTCAACAGAAAGACGACTGCTGATGGCTTGTCCAAGAGTGGAGAGCTCCTGGTGGCAGCCTGGGATGCGGGCCAGGCTGAGAGTCCTCATTACCCTCCCTAGCTAGGCTGTCCAGCAACTACGTGATCCATCACCCCACAACACTGGCCTTTGCTGGTGCCTTCCTTCTGCTGTGAGCTGCTGGGAGGAACTGCCGTGTGTGGTCTTGGCAGGCCCATCCCCAAGCGTGGCCCTGGCGCCCTGCTCTTCCATCAGCTGTGCACACATTAGCTCCTTTAACACTGACCGCCACAGATGCCATTGCACCCGTCCACCCACTCATCCAAATGTTCCATGCAGGGTGGTTTTGCCCTCGCCACTCCACATCATGGTCCATGCAGCACTTTTGCAAAGGCCAACATGCAAGGGTGGCTGGGGGGATGTTGGCCTCTCGTGTGAGCTCAAAAGCCAAAGCTACCAGTCTCCCAAAGGCAACCAGTGTCCCAAAGCCTCCAGTCCCCCAAGAGTGACCAGTCTCCCAAGCAGGACTCATCTGGAGTCAGGCCAGGCTCCACCCAGGCATCCTGATGACCAGTGTACATCACGACACCTGGAGTGGGGGGCGCTCCTGTTTGTCCAAGCAGTACTCAGGGTGACAGCGGCCACCACTCTCCCAAGGGCATCAGTGCCTGCTCATTGGACAGATGCAGGTCTGGAGCAAAAAGGGAGATGGAGCCAAGGTCACATGGAGAATGACAGGGCCAAGGGCAGCATTACCTTCAAGGCCCTGCCCATCTTCCTGCTCTCAAAGAGGGTGGCAGGGCAGCTCTGCCCAATGAATGGGGCGCATGGAGGGCACTGACCACACCAGGGGCACCACTCGCACTGAGTGTCCGTGCAGCAGACCCAGGGACCTGGCTGGAGTGCGTGTGACCTGTCTTCTAAATGCTAGCCTGAGAAACCCAGTTGCAGTCAGAGAAGTCAGCTGAGGGGCATCAGAGATAACGACGCCATCCCAACTGGCAGCCCTCATGGTCAGGCCGAGACGTCCAACTGGCCCTGGCTGTTCAGCTCCTCTGCTGCAGGGAAAGCCAGCGCAGGGCAACCCTGACCTCCCTCCACGCCCCTGCCTCCCACCCCATGTTGTATGCTAAGGGAATCGGGGCTCAAGGGTGGTGGGTAGTGGATAGCAGGCCAGAGAGGCATGAGAGAGGCAGTGAATGAAATTCTTTGTTTAAGAAAGGCAAGAGCCGTGCGTCTGCAAGCCCAGGAGAAGCATGTCATTTTGCTGGAAATGCGATTTTCCCTAACAAGTACAGAATCCTACATGACATGTTGAAAAGTGTATCTCTTTGAGAAGCCGCTCTGGATCTCGGAGGCATCGTCAGTGCGGCACCATGTAATGTGGCAGTTGCCATGGCAACCCCTCGTTTTCCATAGACAAGAAAATCAGAGTGGCTAAGTCGATGAAGAGCCCCCAAATAATGTTTTGAAAGCAAGCAGCGGCGGCAGATGGGGCACAGGTTTTCAGGTTTGCAGTGCCCGGGAGGTCACTTCACGTAGGTGATCAGGGTCTCCTCCTCATTTGTCAGAGGTGTGGAGTAAATGGATTTGTCCCAGGTTGCCCAGTGAGGCAGCGCCAGGGCCGGGTGCCCAGACTCCCTCTCTGCGGGCAGGCAGTGCTCGCTGCTGAGGTAACATCGGCTCCATTTCCCTCCCTCTAGTGTCCCCCTTACCACCGTCATTCCTTCCCCCTTCCCAGTTGTCCTGAAGACAGAGATGGCCCTCGACACCAGCAGCAGCTGCAGAGGTAGATAAACGCGGAATGTCCCTCTATGCCTACGGGCATACATGCTTCCTGTCTGCTCCCCAGGCCAGGGACAGAGCTGGGTCAGAGAAGGGGTTGTGCCTCTGGGCACAGCACTAAGGCTGGCTCGTGCCCCAAGGACTCCAAGCACAGTGCCACAGCCCCATGTCCCAGGCCCCGGCACTACACAACACGAGTGTGTCCACCTGAGGGCATCACCAAGGAGTCACGCAGCTGTCTTCTTCCCTGACACAGTGCTCTATGGCCGGAGAAGGCAGGGATAGGATGTTCAAGGGAACCAGCCCTGTCTGGAGCCCTCGAAGTCCTGAGTCCACCCAGGTTGACCTTGTGTCCTCCCCTTTCCCTCCAGCCCTGTGTCCTCAGTGTCCAAGGCTCCCTCACTTAGCCTTTGGTTGTAAATGTCACCTCCTCCCCCTCAGGAGGGGCTGGCAGCCAGCACAGGGCAGGAACAAGAAAAGTGTCTGTCCTGTGTGTCATCTGCCAGCATAAGCCAGCATGGGGGCCAAGGAATTGGGGCGGGGGAGAGGCACAGTACGCCCCTCCACTTCCCGGAGGAAAAATTTCATCGAACTGTCAGACATGTAATAGAACTGTCGGAAGTACAGGAAACCAGCTACACAGATTACAAAAACATATGTCAGGGACCTATTGGTTTCGTGACAGTGTGAAAAATCACAATTTCTCCATCAAGACAGAAAATAGAAACAGGAAAGCCAGGAGCACTTTGGCACCCAACTGCTGAGAGTGGTGAGTCCGAGCCACCACTGAGCGAGGCAGAGATGCCGCAGCAGGGACCCATGATCCAGGCTCCCCTGACTCACCATGCCCTGAGGTATGCCGGCCCCCCGGGAAAAGGATCCAGGCACCCTTCGAACACTTGTCTCAGAAGGTGAAGTGCATTTCTTCCCCATGCTATGTCACCTCCTTTCCTTTGCTACTACCTGCAATAACAGGCCTTCAGGCTTGTAAGACTCACAGTCAGGGACGGTGTCACACCTTGAAGTACAGATCCCAGCCGCCTTCCCAGCCTCCTGAGGTTACTGTCTGGGCAGAATCACCATGGCTCCTACCTCTGCAGGTCATGCTGAAACTAAAATGTATTCTCTATCCAGAACTTCGCAGACCCTGTTCCCTTCCTGCCAGATGGAGATGACAATTCCAGCCTCAGGCTTCACCCTTTGGTTCCCACAGCACTCCTGCCCAGCCTCCTTCATGGAACAGATGTCCAAGTAGGAGTTGCCATGCAGGGAATTTACTAGGGAGACCCCTCCAGGCAAGGGGATGTAGAGGGGATGGGAGGGCTGGCAGTCGCAGCAGGTCTGAGTGTGCCAGGGCCCTTTGGCAAAGGGTCAGAGCACATCCCTCATCCCCTCTGTGCTCGGTAATAGCTGGAAGCAGACAGCCATGGCTGTCCAAACTCAGCAGCTGGAGCCCTGCATAGGCATGCCCCCCCCGCCAGAGGGAGGTCTTCAGGGCCACCACAATGTCCTGACTGACAGCGTCCCTCAGCCTATGCACTGTTCCCTACGCTCTGCCCAGAGAATCAGCCTGTCCCGTGAGTCTCAGAGTAGAGCTCCTCCAGGCAATCCTCCCTAATCTCTGCCCCCTTCCCCTCCTGGCACTCACTGCCAGGTATGCCATTGCAAGGGGAATCCTTGTCCCCACAGCTGCGTGTCCCTCTCATGGGTGAGCTGCCCCATGCCCACCCCAACGCAGCCCGGGCTTGGGAGCAGCCCGATCTTATGCAGATTGCTGAGCAGTGAGGACAGGACTGACAAAGACATCAGGATTCAAACGTGCTGAACACTACACCCATTCTACCACAAAGCCCTTGCCGGGGAGAGGAGCAGGAGGGCACAGGCCCCGAGTGGTCAGATTGACAGTGGCATCCGTAGATGTCTGTCCTGCTGCTACCTGAGCCCGCATCAGGATCCTGGGGTCTGTGCATGCGTGTGCCAGAAAACGAGCTTGTACCCCAAAACGTCACTGGTGCTAACTCAGAAAAGACAACACCCAGGAAGCAGAGGTCCCCAGCCATGCACTAGGGAGGCACCTAGAGGCACCAAGCCTTAGCCCAAAAGGGATGTGCACTCATCTACTCGACAGACTTGGTTGGCATTCTGCACTCTGGGTCCCCTTAGCCTTCCTGATGGCCAGGCAGGCCATGAGACAGCCAGAGTCCCCCATGCTCATCATCATACCTCACTGGGACCAGCCTTGCCTGTGGACCTCGGTAGACCGGAGATATTTCATTCTTCTCTTTGTGTCCTGTAACATGATAAAAAGGCCTGGAAGCCCTGATCCCAATCTGACCCCATCCCACAGATGAGGAAACCAAGACCTGAGAAGAAAAGAGCTGCTTCCTCAAACAGCACTGCAAGTAGGCAAGTCTAGTTCTCAGCCCAAAGCCTTTGTCAGCTCAAGGTGTATCTGGGCCTCCATCCCCTCCTGTGGGCAAGATGTCAGGCCTGAGGACACCGGCACTCTGCAAACAGAGAGGCCACATCTCTGCTGCTGTCCCCACCTTCTCTCACTCCCTCTCCATGGGAAGACATCATGCTGGAGCCGGATGTTCAGCTAATAAATATGTATGCGGGATTTTTATTACTTAATAGTTGTAAGGTTAATCGTCGTGGTGAACGCCTATATTTAATGTGTCAATGGAGCTGCAAAATGCCAGACTGAATAGCTTTAACACACATTAGTTCTACTTGTGAATCTACAAATAGGAACCTTGTCAGAAAAGTATTCAAACCAAGATCAGTATTGATTTTGGTCCTCGGGAAAGGCGCTGGACTGTGACAGTTTAAAATGATAAATGTCTAGAGAATTATTTGCCCGTATTGATAAAAAGAAGCAGATATAAAGCTGACAGTCTCAGAGGGGGCGTTGCCGCCGAGCATGGGCAGCAGGTCTGACACGGTCAGGGGCTCAAAGCTAATCTCCCCTTTGATATGGGGAAGATCTGGGCTCCTCTGGCCCTGCCCTCCTACTCAGGGCTTGTGATAATTACCGGGGAGGGGACTCACCCAGTGTCTGTGTCAGCTCTGCAGAGCTACCACCAACTCCTTGAGGCAGCTGACTTATACAGAGAAAAGGCTTACTTAGCTCATGGTTCTGGAGGTGCTGGCTTCTCTTCTGGTCTCCACTCCAATGACACTTGTTCTAGAAACTTCCCTGGGACACTTGGCCGAGAGAGCATTCCCTGGCTTTCAGTCTCCCTGTCCTGCTGTTTTCCTCTGAGCCCTCATCACCTCCCGAATATATCCTTCTTCACTGGTTGATTCTTGTCAGTCTTCCCCAGCCAGTTCCATGTGCCACAGGGCAGACGTGTCGTGTGTCTTTTTTGCCATTGTGGTTGGGGTCTCACATATAGAAGGTGCTTGTGGGGTGAATGAAAGAATAAACGAGTCTTCAGCAAGCCTTCCAAGACCAAAATAAAAAAATAAAATACAGCATCCACGGTTCCTTGTGACCTAAAGGGCCAGGTTTGTACATCTCAGCCTGATTCGCACCATTCTGCTTCATACGAGGCCACTCTACATGGCTCCCATCTTCCCAATCTCAGGCTGGGTTTTCCACCTCCACCAGCAGCCAGGACCTGGCCACCCTATCTCTGCAAACAGCTTTGGACCTAGTTTCCTGTGGATGTGCCACTGGCCCAAGGTGGCTTTGTGCTGTTTGACCAACACAGTTGTCTTCCAATTGTACAGCCAAAGATCTGCCCTATCCTGTCTTGTCCTGTCCTGTCCTCACCCAAGGCATGGGCCAATGCCACCATCTATCTCATGCCTCAGCTCTGTGTTTTCATGAGGAACACATCCACGAGCCCTGTGAGCAGGCACCCATGCTTGCAAAGGCTCCCACAAAAATGGGGTATCTGGATGCTTTTATAGAACACCAACTCAAAAGGTCTAAATGCAGAGCCACCCCAAACTTGTACTGTGCTTCTGTGCATCTTTGCTTTGCAAGAAGACTACTGTAGGATGCTGGATTTTGCTTCCAAAGCCTATATCTGTCAGAAAGCTGGGGAGGGTTTGCAGGGAAAGAAGGAAGGAAATCTGGGCTCTTAGCAAAACAGCAGGGAACTCTGGGTGTCCAAGCAAGAGGGAGGAAGTCCCAGGAGCTGTTCTTCCAGGACAATGGGCCTGCTTGCTGCCCTTGGGAGGGAGCCCAGAGCTATGGCTTGTGGGGAGACTACAGGAGACAAAAGGGAGCCCCAGGAAGGTGTCTCATGCCCTGGACATAGCCAGAAGGCAGCAGTGAACAGGCTGGCCCTGAGGGGCCCTTGCAGGCAGGATACTTGACAGGCTTAGAGAGGCTGCAGGTTGTCTCCACCTGTGAGGAGTAGGGCACCCCAGAGGACTGAGGGGAGACAAACAGAAAAACAGGTGGTTTGTTTCAGCTCAGCGCATGGACCCAGAGCCACCGCCTAGGTCTCAGCATACTATCAGTCCACCAGTTTGCATCCTGTGGGAAAATGCTGGGCTTCCTCCCCTTGGTCGCAGAATCCCTGACCAGGTGGGTGCCCTGCAGAACAGGTGGCACTTGTGACACGCAGTGCACACCCAGTGGAGGCGGTGTGGGAGATCCCCACCCGCTGTCCATCAAGGAGAATCTACAGTCACTAGTCACCACCAGGTTCCCAGGAAGAACCAAGGGACAAAGATCAGAGCACGGAGTGGCTCCGTATGCAGCAGGGGGCTGCTAAAGGAGCAGTGGTGCTGACAAGAAGCAGGAAGGAGGACGGCCATGACCCTCCCCACAAGGTCACCCAGGCCCAGTCTTGCTTCTGTCCACTATTAAAACTTCACCTTCGTGCTTCCAGAAAGACCCTGACGTTACCTGGAGCACAGAGACCTTGAGAGATGCCAGAGATAAACCACTCATTGCCCAAACGCAGGTGCTAAGGCTCAGAGGAAGCAGCCGCTCACCCAATATCACACAGACCTCAATCAAGCCTTTTGCCTTCCAGGCAATGGGAAGTGCTGCTCAGTATGCTGCAAGAGTTGATTTGTGCCTCCACATGACTGCCACACCTCCACAGCCACCCGCAGCCCCTCTAGCTAATATAGCAACTGAGAGAGCACAGGACTGGGAGGCAGAGACCCGGGTTCCAGGATCGACCCTGGCACTACTCCATCAGAGCCTGGCAGGACCTCAGAAGGCTGTGTCCTTGAGAAGCAGTGGCCTGGGTCAGTGGGAATGTGGGGGTGATGGGCAGGGTGCGTGACAGGAAAGGAGTCCAGAGCCCACTTCCCACACCCACAAAGGTAGCTTAGGGTAAAGGTCTTTCACTTGGACCTCTGCTTGGAGTCACCAACTAAAGGACTGCACTATTAAATACACATACGACACACATCCCACTGCAACCTGGCAGCCTCTTTACCGTGTTACACTGTGGCTCGGTGAGGGGATTTCACTTGGGCAAGAGTCCGGGGATGCCCTGTCCCAGGGAACACCCTTATGTCTGAACCATGTCTGACCCACGACAAAGGTTTCAGGGATTTTACAACCAGTGCCTTGACCAATGTCCCTGTGAGCTCTGCAAGTGCTGCTGGGAAGAGAGGCATCCTCTCCTCTGCCCTTCTTGCAATGGCCATGCCCAACGCCCTTGGCTGTGAAAACGGCTGCCTCATTTTGAGAGCTGCTAGGCCGACGTCCAACAGAGACCAGAGAGACCCAGGTTGGGAAGGCAAGGTGTGCAGGGGGCACAATGGATGATCACACTGACAAATCATTTGGCCTTTCCTCATCCTTCCCAGAAGGGGAGAGATAGACAGGCTAAGGGGGCCAACACCCCAAAGCAGACACAGAGGACAATGCTGAAGCCTGAAATTCCGGGCAGAGAGGTAGACAGTTGCTGGACCCTGCAGTCTTGAGAGACTGAGGCCAGCAGGGACTCCAGTGGAAGCAGAAGGAGACCACCAGGAAGTTCCAAGCAGCCTGTGAACACGAAGTCGGCCATAATGTGCCACAGCCAGCTTTATCGACAGCCCGAGCGGCTGATGGAGACCAGGAGGAGACGACCAAGGCTCCATACCAGGCAATGTAGGAAGCTGGGCACCCAACACAGAACTGACCGACAAGGGGGGACAAGGGACCTGGAAGGGGGACAAGGGACCTGGAAGAAATCACCATGTGGGTCCCAGCAGTGACCCTTCCCCGTGGAGTTTTCCCGGGTGTCTTGGTTACATTTCTCTTATTGCTGGGACAAAACACCTGACAACCAAAGTGAAGCAAGGAATAGTTTATTTGGCTTACAGTTTCTGGAGATTTCGGTCCATAGTCAACTGGCTCCAAGGCAGGGTGGCATGGCACTGGGGCAACACTTCAAGGCAGCAGCAAGCAAAAGCAGCCAGAGCAAAAAAAAAAAAAAGCAA
>RJWT010056113.1:0-10077 GCA_004365215.1 Cuniculus paca
TCCCTAGGTCTTCAGCCAAGGTGAGCTCAAGTTAGTGTCACGATTATTTGAGATTCACTTAAGTAGCACTTTCAAGCACAGTACTCCAGTGTCCCTTACATCCTTTGCTTTGTCAGGGAAAAATGTGTTTTAATAATTTTATTTGCTTGCCTTTCAAAGTGCTGCAAGTTGCCTGAGAGGCTGATGCTTGTCAACTGCAAGTTTAATTAAACTTGTGCTGAAAATATTATTTTTCTAGCAGAGTTTGACCCTTGGACACAAGTTTCTCTTGTAAAAATTTCTATCGTTCACTAACTATGAATCAGAAGAACTTAAAAACATCTTTAGGTGTCTCCTGAGTTGTCAAAGTGGAGAAAAGTGTTGAATAGTCAGGAATTTAGTATTTTTTAAAAAATGATATGTTTTTTGTTCTGTAATTCTTGTTACAGAATTGTTATGTAGTCATTATAGGCACTTCACGTTTTCACTGTGAAGAACCTAAGAATTATCCATAAATTTTATCACTCATAATTAACTTCAACTGATAATTTGTGTATCAATATGTACCATTTATTTATAAAATGGGATAATTCTATATACTGATTAATAGCTTTTACATCAAATGGAGTGACTAACTTTCCATGTAAATAAATATTCTACTCTGCACTTTTAATAGCTACGTCAGATTCTGTTTATGTTTGCACCTTATGTATACTTTTTTCCTTGATGGTAGCCAATCTTTCTCTACTCATAGTAGTTTTGGGGGCATTGAGGAAATACATAGCTCACTGGTAGAGCACTTGCCTGTCATGTATAAGGCCCTAGGTTCAGTCCCCAGCAACAACCACTGCCACCACAATAACAAAACCCAGAAATGTCAGTTATGTTCTTTAGTTGAAAACACCATAGTAATACATTGCTGAGCCATGTTTACTTTAAGAAAAAATATTGCTGCATTTTTAGCTGAAATTTTGAATTGTAGAAAAGTGTCCTGTAAGGGCCAGTTTAAGATCCTTCTCTGAAGGATCACCCAATGATGCTGGCTTCAGAGTTAAAAGAACTTCTTGACCCGCATGCATTTGAAAGTAATCAGAGGCATCTCTTATTTTTGTTGTTTTAAATTTTAATGGATAATTTTGAGGTATGGGCATTATCATATGTATCTTAGTGTTTTAGTCAAGGGTTGCAAGGAGAACAATTACATACAGGACACAGAATTTATAATATTATTTTATGATGGTCACCCAGAGTTAAATACAAGAAGGTGCAGGAAATCTGTCCACAACACTAAAGACCTAGAAAATCCAGCTGAGGGCCTGAATCCCACAGCAATGTCCTGCATGAGTCCAGCTAAAGACCTAGAACCCATGACAGTAACTCATGCAGGTCTGTTTCATGGATCTGCACTGGGAAGGCCCAAAGGTCAGTGGTGGAAGCTAGAAAGTCTATGCCAGTGGGATGAGGGATCTGTGCCAGTAGGTTGAGGGTTCTACAGTGCAGCCAAGAAGTGACGCTCAAAATAAGAACCAGGGCTCTCCTGAAAAGTACCACAGGCATCCTTGGTGACAGTGAGGTCCCGAGCTCCTCTGATGATGAAAACAGCCGAGTACATATAAGGAAGCCAGGGTGACGAACTTCTCCAGGAGATTAAACAGCACACATCTTCCCCTCCAGACCAGGAAGTGATACTCATAGTAAGGACTGGAGCCCCCACAAAGTGAACCACACCATTCTCAGCAACCAGGTCCTGAGCTCCTCCAATGATAATAGCTGAGTTCATATCACGGGAGCCAGCATGACAAGCTCCTCCAGGAGAACCAAGGGCTCCAAACAACAGCAACACTTAGGAAAAACCACAATGCTACCCTGTTTCCATGTCCCTTTTATGCTGGCAGCTTTCCTCAGGTGGGCCATCCACACACAACCCCATGCTGATTTAATTCAGCTGGTGTTAAGTTGACCACCAGGTTTTAATCCATAACACTTAGCTCTCCAATACTTAATATAGAGCAGTGAATACTAATGTTCAAACATACATATCTAAAATAGTGGAAACATAATATAGTTCTTTCGATTTCAAAAGGAAGAAAGATCACCTTTGATCTAGCTGATTATAATTATGAGTTCCGCCCTTGGGAATGTCGCAGTTCGAGTGCCTACAATTTTCAGACACCCATCTGCTGAATAGATGTTTGTTGGCAGCATCCTGTGGTATGTGCTCCCTCTGAGAGGGGGAAACAAATGCAGGAATACATCCAGCTTTCCCACTGTTTAGCAGGAGGTAAGAATGGGTCCTGCTGGAAGAGTAGATTTGTTGGTATATGTAATTGCAAAGTATGTCTTATGTGTGGATACTGAATTCAGAGACTCATTGAAATTACTGAGCACTGTCAGTCCTTTCTCTACCTTCTCACCTGTTAAGGCTTGCTCCACCCCCCCCACCCCCAGTGATGTTATTCTTTCCTTTGTATGACTTTAACACTTTTTTGGAGGGGTATGCACTAGTTCCTCCTTATCCGTAATTTCACTTTCTGTGGTTTCAGTTACTGGTGGTCAACCACAGGCCAAAAATATTGAATGGAAAATTTCAGAGATAAGTAATTCATCAGTACCTTTTTTGAGTAGTGTGTTGAATAGTGCCACCTGGTCCTACCTGCCCAGCACCTGAGCCTTCTGTTTGCCCATTGCATCTACATAGTCTATTCTGCCTACCTGTTAGACTTCCTGAGTGGTTGGCTTAGTTATCTGATCAACTAACAAAGTGCTTGTGTTCAAGTAACCTGTATGTTACAACCTCAGGCTACATTACAGTGCCTACCTCATGTCCCACTTTGTCTCATCATGTGGGCCTTGTGTTACTTCATAGCACAAGAAGGGTAAATACAGTACAGTATACTTTGAGAAACAGTGAGAGACTACATTCATGTAACTTTTATACAGTGGTGTTAATGATTGCTCTATTTTAGTATTGTTCTTAATCTCTTACTGTGCCTAGTTTCTAGATTAAATATTATATATATATGAAAACTATAGGCTGTAAACAGTTTGGTGCTATCTGCAGTTTCAGGCATCCACTGGGGTCCTTGGGATATGTTCCCTATGAATATAGGGATACCTTTGTGTTCACAAACTCCCTGTTCATTGATCCTTTCTGCACCAACTCTTATTGAATTAGGCACAGATTGGATTATGATGAAATGTACAGTTTTCATATGCAAAAGCTCAGAGTTTCTCAAAGCCCCTTTCCTTCTCTGTTCAACCCCAATTCAATATCTTCTTACTGAAAGTCATATGCATGTAACTATGAACCATTGAAAAACAAGAAAACTCTGGATCAAATTTCAGTAACTAATGTCTATTCCTATATGGGCATTGGTCCTGAAGGTTATCCTGAGAGCTTTCATTTGTGTCAGCTATATCTAATTATCTTACTGCATTAGAAATTAAAACTAGAAGATTTTAGATTTATAAATTCACTTAAATATGTAAATATTTTTATGAAAATTAATTTCAAAAACAAATTTAAAAGGAGACTAGTATTTATAATTTGAAAACCTCTGTAATATCTGGCTTAATAGCAAATAGCTAGATTTTTTTTTTTTTTTTTGCAGCACCAGGGATTGAACTCATGACCTTGTGCTTGCCAGGCAGGTGCTTACGCCACTAAGCTAAATCCCTGGTAAATAAAACCCTTTTTTTTTTTTTTTTTTTTTGTACCAGGGATTGAACTCATGACCTCATGCTTGACAGGCAGGTGTTTGCACCACTGAGCTAAATCCCCAGGCCAAACAGCTGGATTTTTATCTGCTTCCACATTCAATTAGTTGCACTATCACAATCACAAGTAAACTCCACATACACTCCCAAGAGAATGAGAATGAAAAAGGAAAATAACATTAGACTTGTGAAATAGTTTTTGATCTCATACATGTTTTCATAGCATTTTAAAGACGTCTAAGGGTTATCTGACCATACTCTGAAACTTGCTGATGAGGCATTTAATATTGAGAGTTAGCATAACTATCTTATTTTTGAAGTATATTTTACAAGTAGAAAAACATAGACTGCTCTTTGAAAAGTGGTTATTGAAGTACAGTTCCTCAACTTGTAATGCGAATATCCCACTTCAGGAGTACATCTCCACCATTCCTGTGGTTGTTCTTCTGTATCTCCTGAATACTTTGTCTTCTCCAAAGCACTTGCGTGTCTTATATATTTAGGCTATTTAAGACTTACATGGTTGACGGAAGTTATCCATGTTTAATGAGAAAAACAACAGGGGTCAGAATTAGCTGGAGTAAAGGCTAGTATACATCTTTGGGCACTGTCAGTTTATAGCGCCTCTGGGATGATTCAGTGGTATTACCACACTGGTTTTCTCTGATCATTATCATACATTGACTATAGACTTCCCATGTGCTAAGAAGCAAGAGATGCCAGGCTTTTAACCTTAAGGTTTACCTTTGTTGGGTGGATACAGTCATAAAAAAATGAAGACCTGTGCAGAATGGTGTCATGATGCTGGGGTAGGTTCCATGATAATAACACAGAGAGACAGCTCGAGGTGGTCTTGGCTTGTCCTCTAGGCAGCCTGTGACTTCAGCAAGCAGGTTCCCATTTTTAACCTTTGCTTTGCTTAATTATAAAGTTAGAGCATTGACTCAGAGTTCTTTCCAGCTGTACAATGCTATGGTGATGTGTCAAACAGAACTTGTGCACTAAGTTTTTTCAGTTGACTTTTAAGTATGATACTTGTATACAGTTCATAAAAGAATGCTTTTTCTTGTCCTTTGCTTGCTTTATCTTAAATACGTCTCTGAAGGATATATTGACTGAATATGTATTGTAACAAAAGGTGGAAGCAAATTGAAAATCTAATTACATTTAACTAATATACATGTCTGGACCTAATAGTAGTGAAAACTACTTACGGTGTATTGGTAACTAATCCTCTCACCTGGGAGACAATCTGCCCTCCCTTATCCTGTGCAACTCTGAAGGAAAGAACAACTAGCACAGCTTATACCATGGTCCTTAGAAAATAACAAATACACTTTGAAATAAAAACTGTCCTACTTTAAAAGGGACAAGTCTTTAAGCATCTTTTCCCTCAATGTTTTTAGTGATGCTTTTACTATATTGTCCAGGAAGTATGATGTGAAGTACTTTTGTAGAAGGGATATTCTTCACAATGTAATCAGTAAAGCAAGTAAAATTGTGATGGTGATGACAGACTGTTGGTTTCACGCTGGGATGTCCATATTTGAAACATGATTCAGTTATAGTCAAATAGGGCCCAGTAAATGTTTTTAGAAATGTAAAATTGGTTGAAATCGCTTTTGATCCTTCCAGGAAAAAGAAGGAGTGGAGGTCATAAATAGCTTTGAATTCAGTCCCTGTTGTTACCCCCACTTGGCTCTAGGTGAATGACCCGAGGACATCTCTGCAGCTCTTAGAACTGTGTTGTCACTTGGCATAGAGCTAATGTCCTTCTGCTTTGGCAGTCAAATTGCTGTGCAAAGCAGCTCTATTTGATGTAATTTTAATCAATATCTTGTATTTCTATGTGGCCCTGCAGTCATTGTGTCATTGTACTGCTTCGAGCATCTTTGACCTAAAAGTAAAATATCTTGCTTGAGATTTACTTCAAAAATTCACATCAAATTGTATTTTAAAAGCATTGAAAAGCTTGCTACTTAACATAGGTCACTGCGAGACCTATTTTCACAATGTTATGAATAGTTCTGTTTGTTCATATTTGTTCTTTGTGAGTTGAACTCTCATACTTTGTTTCTCCAAAGTGTAGGATAGCTAGCAGTCTTTCAGTTTCCATGTTAAATGACCAGCAGTTAGCATCAATAGCCCCTTGAAGGTCATCAGGGGCATGCAGCTAAGGATGAGTGGTCTGGACTCTGCCTACATCAGCTTCCTTCCTAATGTGCTTTTTGATACCCATAAGGGATTGATTTATTTTGCTTTTCAATACCTTTGCTCATAGAAACTGCTTCAGCATCCATTTCTGTAGTAATTCAGATTTAAATAGTGTCTATTTAAAACAGTATGCTCCATATACTCACAAAAGCATTCTCTTGACGTTTGAACTTCAATGTCCTTTCCTAAAATATAGTTATTTTTATATCTCAAAGCAGGAACTTACCTCATCTGTGAAGCTAATTCACTTATTAAGAAGTTAGGTAATGTATGCTTTTCTGTAAATATAGTTGTTTACTTACAGATTAAAAGCCATTACCATTTAATCCTATGTAACATTTAAGCATTCCAGCCCATATTTTGAGACAGACTTCAGAACCAATACAGAAGATCTTTCAATTATCTTATGTTAGTAAATAATTTGATAAAACTATGATTATTAAAAAAATGTGTGATCAACATGTCCATATTTAGTAAGTCCTTCTGGGATACTCAGTACAAATAAAACTTGAACTGTTTCAGCTAAGTTGGCAAAAACTATTAATTTATTTTTCAGTCCACCAACATTTATGAAACCTCCATTGAGTATAATATTCCAAAAGTTAAGAAATAATGCATTGCCTGTCTTCAAAGAGGTTTGCAGGATAGGAGAGGCACTATATGAATAATTATAATATAGTAAGCAACTGTGTTAAAGGAATTGATCAAACACAGTGGAAACCCAGAAGTGGGGGCAGGGAGGGGCCTAATTTCTGTTGAGTTAGGGGAAAATGGTAAAGGGCTGAGTTAAGCTGATCTTGACCAAACCCTTGGGGAAGGGGTGTTGGGTAGAGAGGGCTGTGAGAGAGACAGCAACACACGCAAAAGCATGGCTATAGAAGAGTGGCTATTTCTGAAAAATAGAATCTTCTGTGACACTTGGTTAGTACCCATTTGTAGGAATCATCAGAAAAATTCCCACATGGAGCCTGAACCATCTGGCACCACATACCCAGTGATTCTTGTTTCTAGACTGGTGCTGGCCCATGTATTGTGAGAAGAAGGGAAATGTGACTTTGAGGCTGAAGCATGTTATTATCACCAGAAGACTTTCCAGCATCATCTTCCTCTAGTGTGACGGTGGAGCGGGCATTGATTTTCGAATGGTACAGCTATAGGTTGGTGGAGCCTCAGCGAGCCAGTGTAGGAGGGAGAGTTGCCATGCAGAGTCATTCAGATCCTAGTCATCATCACTTGTTCACGTAATGGTGAGATTTGGGGAGTGTTTTTTTAGTGCAGCATATCCTACCTAGCCTGATGAATCCATGGTAGTCATTTGTAGCTTAAACCTGTAGAAGGACCCTGGGAGGAAGAACAAGGTTTTTTTGTTTGTTTGTTTTTATTGTGTTCTGCTATAAATTTAATAACTGCTACCTAGTAAGAAATATTCACCCATGCTGGGCTAGAGTTAAATATATTTCGTTATAGGATTTCTTAGAGCTTGTGAGACAATAGTGAGTTGTGAAACGCCAAGCTAGAAGGAGAGTACATGCTACTCCTGAAACTTACTTAATGAAATCCATTTCCCTCTCCTTTTTCAGTAAGTGTACTTCTTAACATTTGGGGAGAGCACAGGAAAATACAGTACTAAATTACACAGATGTAATAGTCTAGGCATGAAACTAGTTGCCTAAACTAAGTTTTGTGTCTGGATGAGGATGGATTTGAGGGAAATTTTTGAAGAATTGACAAGAATGGGACTAACTGAAATTTAAAAGGACAATTAAAGAGGTTATCTTGTTTCTATGCACCTGCTCTTTTCGATTTGGCTCTTCAGGGCTGTTTCAGATCTTTTTTCTTTTCTCCACCTGTCCCATTTCTGCACCTCTTTCTGTTGGCATCAGGCCTTCTTCTACATATGTTCCTCTTCTGTCCTCCTTGGGACCTCTTTGATGCCATCCCTTTTATGTTGTGCTCTCTCAGAGAAATATCCTGCCAGAAATGTTTTACACACACACACACACACACACACACACACACACACTCATTTCCTCTATTCATTATCCTGGCATCTTGCATCTTCTCCTCTCCATCACATGCCTCCTTTCCTACACATGTGCTAAGATGTTGCTATTGGGTCAAATCCCGTTCCCCACCCCCACCATTGGCCGCATCACTCCTTCAAGTTAGTGGAGCCACAACTGCTTTCTTTTGTTAGCCCTGCCCTCCTTTATTTCCTTCTTTATTGAAACATATTGAATGTGTACCCGGGGACAAAACCTTATCGGGTACAATGGACACAAAAGCAAGATACGCCTCTTTTATCAGGTTGTCTAGGGAGATGTCACACCCAACTAAACACGCCCTGCAGTGGAGCATCACAGGTAAGGACCGGAAAGAAGACCCGGAAAGACTTAAAGTGACAGTAGTGTGGTGCATGCACCCAGGAGAGTGGGATGTGCTTCACAAACAGTAAATAATTTCCACTCACTGCTTCTACTTCAGGATGTGCTTGTTAGAAGTCACCAGGAGCCTTTCAGGGTGAAATAGTAAAGCTTTTACCCTCCATGGCCTCGCCGCAATGATATGTGTTACTATTCACTCTGCAGCCTGTGCAGCCTTCATTGCTTAACTTCGAGAGGTGCCTTTCTTCTGATTCTGTTTTCATTTTTTTGTCATACTCTCCTAGTGTTCCCCAAGCTTTCCAGACCTCACCCTTTTTTTTTCCGTCAGCAATTTTATCCATACCACTTTCTTTGGAATCTGAATTTTTCTTAAGCCTTGCCTCTCTCCTGAATCCTTTGCATGGTCTCTTCTTCTGCAAGCATTCATTCCTTCACTGTGTCTGTTTGCAAGAGTCTGAATTTACATTTGTCTGAAACATAAGTGTAAATTATTGGTGTTGCAGAGGGCATGGTGGACACTCCCATCTCTGCACATGTATCATTTATGAGCTAATAGCTTTTGACAGTACCAGGTGGAAGCAGTTGGATAATGCTGAGGCTTCCCTGTGCCAGTACCTACGAACAGCTGGGAAACAAATCTGCTTTTAGTTTCTAGAGCCACGTTGGCTTGCTAATAAAATTCTCTTAAGTAGGTTTTCTGTGAGCATAGATATGTTCCCCTCTTGTCCAATTATGTTATGGTGGAGTCTTTGTTTTGGAAAATTGCCATATACTGAGTTAATATTTGGCATTTATTTTAGAGGTTTTGCTAAAGCAAAAAGACTAATTGAGTGTGCATTCATTCACAGTTACATTTTAGGATGCCTTTAGGTAGAACATGAACTACTCTTATACAGTGTTTAAGTTTCTTCCAGACTTCCTGTGGCAGGCAGTAATGCTGCTCACCAATTACTCACAATTCTCCTCCTGTCTGCATTGCTATTCACCCCTTTCTGTTCCTCGTGACTTGCCAACTCCCTCTAGACTGTGGAGACTCTGTCCTTCCTGAGTGAGACTGGAGCCAGCCTGAAATGGACATGCATAGTGTGTGAGAAATAAACCTCAGTTTCTGCATCATTACACTGCCCATCTCTCTGATGCTCTTTTACAGACTTCGTCAGGATTTGGGAAGGTAGGTGTTTGCCTGGGGAATGAGACAGTTCTAGATTTTGTTACTATCCCAGGCAGCAAGTTGGAACTGCAGAGAAATAATTCTCTGGTAAATGAATGAGTTTGTCTAGCTTCATAAGTGGGTTTTCCCTAGGTTCTCTGAATTTCTAATTAGAATTCTTCCATGTAATCACCATTGTATTCCAACACAAGCTCAGAAGAGTAATGTTTTGAGGTATATGTCATCCTTTCCTATTTTAATTAAAAAAGGGAAATAAGTTGAGCTCTTCAGAGATTTAAGAAGGATGGTCAACTAGTGTTGCCAAGTTCTGGGAGGACTGGGATTTAACAACAACCAAGACAAAAGCTGCGATTTGAATCCTTAATCTAGCGAAGGAGCTAAACCAGCAATTAAAGTCTATAGTGAGCTGTGTGATTCAGGGAACAAACAGGCAATAAGCACAGGATGGGATGGCACGCTAGCCCTGAGCTTTGGTTTGGGGGAAGTTTTGATTTACTCAGTGACCATTTGCTGGACACCTCCTCTGTGCCAGGTAAGGTGATAGAGGTTGGGGATACAATAAAGAAGGGAAGCACAGTCCCTGCTCTTAAAGATTTCATAGTCAGCCGGGCG
>RJWT010056114.1:0-10059 GCA_004365215.1 Cuniculus paca
TCCAGGCTCAGCAGGTCTTCTGGCAGGGTGAATCCGGCTCCAGGCTGAGGCGCTGCCAGCCACCACCTTCTTCTTTGTTTAAATTCTTTTTTTTTTCTCTTTGTGGGCTTCAATTCATATTTTAGATTCTTCCTTGGTCCAGGGGACCCACTTGCTTCCTTCTTGTCCTCTCCATGATGTAATATTCCAGCATCTGAACTGTTTCTCTCAGAGAGACTGTTTACTCTGCTGCTTACTGTTCCACCATCTTTAGCTCCTCTGTACTCTTTTTTTTTAAAGTGGAAAAAACAGAAAAATCAAAAAGCAAATCAAAAAACAACAACAAAAGCAAAATAACAACAATAATAGTGATATAGGATTTTAAAACAAGATGATAGGAATTTAACAATGGTTGTTATATTGCATCATGTTATCCTGAAAATGGTTGCTCAGGTTACTAGATACAGGAATAAAACAAAACAATAAAACTAAAAACACCGGATTTCAAAAACAAGACAGAAATCCCCCACAGCTGTTATAACACATATTGTTATTCTCCAAATAGATGCTCAGACTACCAAGTTTAGGCCTGAAAAGTCAATCAAACAATACGAGCATCAAGTTTTTTTTTTATTTCAGTGGCTATCATCTCAGCCTGAGTTCCTCTGAATCAGTGGTTGCTTACAGGAGAGGGGGTTTGCTCTTCTTGCCCACATGCCTGCTGGCAGGAAGGAATGGGTTGGCTTCTTGATTCTCCTGGCCTGCATGGCTATCACTGGCTCATAGGAAGGCATGATTTGGCTCTATACATACTCTTGAATCTGCTATTTCCTCTGTTGGGCCACACCTTAGAGTGGTTGTGAGGTAGTCTAGGGCTGTTTGTGGCTTTTCCCAGTCTCAAAAAGCAATCTTTGGAACTTGAACTGCAGCCTTAGTTTTATAAGTGCCTTGGTATGAGTCTGGCAAATGTCTCTCCTTGGTGATGCAGCAGCCTTTCCTTCTGCCAAGCTCTGCACACAGCCCATGAAGGTACCAGCCCCTCCAGGGAGTCACTGTTTACACAAACTTTGCTAAAATTCTGGTCACCATCTGTCATCCTGTGGCTCCTTTAGAGTTCAACCCAGTGACAGGAACCATGCTTGGTCTTCCCTTGAGTATTTATCCCATGTTCATCTGAAGACCTTATCAACAAGGATGCCCAAGGGGCCACTGTCCTCTCTTAGATCCTGACCAGATCTCTAGTTACTGAGGCCAATGGACTTTTCCCAGGACTTAATAAAACAAAGAACATTGTTCTCAGCTTCCACTTAGGAGAAGGAAATAATTCTGCTATGAAGATAAAAATAAAAAGAAGACTCTGGAAAACTATTTTCTCTTATTTGTTCTTATTGGCTGGCAACTTAGAATACCATGAGGACGTACAGTGAGAGTTACCAAAGGCCCCAGATTTCTGCAGGCTCTCACTGATGGTTCTTTGAAACACAAAAATAAACACATTCCGAGGTGTGAGTGGTGCTAGACTTTGATAAATACTTTCTATACCTATTGAGATGATAATGTAGTTTTTGTCCTTTGTTCTGGTAATGTGGTGTATTAGATTTACTGAATTGCATATGTTGAACCATCCCTGCATTCCTGGGATGAATCCTACTTGGCCATGATGCATAATCTTGATGATTCGCTGCCTTGTTTGCCAGTATCTCATTGAGGCTTTTTGTGCCTATGTTACTTATGGAGATTGGCCTGTAGATCTCTTTTTTGGTTGAATATTTCCTGGTTTTGGAATGAAGCTAATGCTTTCAGGAATGAGTTTTGGAGTATTGCTTCCATTTCAATTTCATGGAAGAATTCAAGTAGTAGTGGCATTATATCTCTAAATTTTTTGTAGAATTCAGCAGTGAAGCTACCACAACCTGGACTTTTCTGTGTTGGTAGTTTTTTGTTTGGCTGATTGGTTGGTTTTTGTTGTTGTTTTGAGACAGGGTCTCACTTTGTAGGGCAGGCTGGCCTTGAACTCACTATATAGCCCAAGATGACCTCAAACTTACAGCGATCCTCCTGCCTCAGCCTCCCAAGTGCTGGGATTAGAGGAGTGTGCCACTATGTCCAGCTCATGTTGGTAGTTTTTAAATTACTTCTTCAATATCATTGACTGATACTGTGTTTAGAATTTTTATGTCTTCTTATTCAGCTTTGGTAATCCCCATGTATCAAGGAATCTTTGCATTTCTTCTGTGTTTTATTAGAGTACAGGATTGCATCATAGGTATTGATGATCTCCTGGATTTCTGTGGGATCCATTGATTTCACCCTTTTCATCCCTATTTGCAGGGATTTGAGTCCTTTCCTTTTATTTCTTTTTTCATATGCACTTTGGGTTTAACTTGCTCTTTTTCTAGAAGCTTGAGTTTCAACAGAAGGGTATTCATTTGAGCTTGCTTTGTTTTTCTGATGTGGGAGTTCACTGCTATAAATTCCCCTACAGGATTGCTTTTATCACATCCCCTAAGTTTCAGTATGTTGTACTGGAATTTTCATTTAACTGTAGAAACTCTCTAATTTCTTCTGTGGTCCACTGGTTGTTTGGGGGGGGTGTTATTTCATTTCCATGTGTTTATGCAGTTTTTGTGGTTTCCTTTGCCATTTTTTCCAATTTTATTGCACTATGATCTGAAAATATGCATGGGATAATTTTAATTTCTTTACATTTACTTAAACATTTTCTATGGACTAATATGTGGTCTGTTTTGGAGAAAGTCTATGTACAGCTAAGAAGAATTGTATTCTGTTGTGGATGGACCATTCTGTACATATCTACTAAGTCGATTTATTCAAAAGTTTGGTTCAACTCTGATATTCATTGATTCTTTTTCTGTAGTTGATCTATTTGTGACAGTAGGGTATTGAGGTCCCCAATTACAATTGTATTAGTTCTCATTTGATTTTTCATGTCCATTAATTTTTCATGTCCATGTAACTATACATGTTTTGTATAGTTAGGTGTGCTATTTGGTGGATATATATTATCTTTTCCTCTTGGATTGTTTCCTTTACAAGGATGTAGTGATCTTGTCTCTTCTGATCAGTCCTGTCTTGAAATCTACTTCATTTGCAAATAGAATAGCTAACTTCGGTTTTTTTCTAGGTTCCTGTCCCATGGCGTATTGTTTTCCATCTCGACTTTCAGTCTTGAATTTCTCTTGAATTAAATATGTTTCTTGTATACACCATATTGTTAGATCTTGGTTCTTCATCCATTCTGCCAATCCGTTTCTTTTGATTAGTAAATTGATACCATTTACTTTGGTGGTTAAAACTGACGTGGATTAACTTACCCTCGTCATATTATTTTCCTGTTGTTGGGTTCCTTTCTTTTCCCTCTCTTTAATTGTTTGTCTTACCTGGTGTATTCATTCTATTGGGATTCATGGAATTGTTGTTTTTCTAGAATGTCATTCAGAAGATTTTGAAGTGCTGGTTTAGTGTCCATGGATTTCTTCGGGTGTTCTTTGTCATGGAAATATCTTATTTCTCAATTGATTTTGAAAGATAATTTTGTGGGGTACATCAATCTGGTTGGAGGTTGTTTTCTTTTAGGCCTTCAAATACTTTACTCCAAGCTCTCCTTGACTTAAGGGTTTTGTTGAGAAATTGGATGTGATTCTGATGTGCTTTCCTTTATAGGTGATTTGTTTCATTTCTCTAAGTTTTTAGTATTCCATTCTTGTGCTGAATTTCTGCTTTCCCTATCTGATTCTGTCCTTTCAGATGTAAAATTTCTGGTGCCTAATGAAGTTAGACCTTCAACCAAAAAGTTTCCCACACTGACTGCACTCATAAGGCCTATTCAGGTTGTGAAGTTTCTTATGCTCAGATAGGACCACTACTCAAGACTAATACACATTTCCTACACATGTAGAATTTCTCTGTTGTGAACTTTTTGGTGTGCTACGTTGGGTACTTTGGCTAAAGAATTCTCATTTGCCACACCCATATGGTCATTCTCTTGTGTAAGCTCTTTGATGTTGAATGAGGCCAAAACTTTGAGTGAAAATGTTCCATCTGATGCACTTACAGGGCCTTGCTCCAGTATGAACTCTTTGATGCTTAATTAGGATAGAACTTTGGGTAAAGATTTTCCCACATCCACTACATTTAAATGGCCTTTCACCTGTGTGAACTCTCTGATGTTTAATGATGCTGGGGGTTTGGCAGAAGACTTTCCTACATTCACTGCACTCATAAGGTCTCTTTCTTGTGTGAACTCTCTGGTGTTTAATTAGGTTGAAACTGAAGGTAAAGAATTTTCTTCATTCACTGTATTGATAAGACTTTGACCCAGTATTCTCTGGTGCCACTAAGACTGGAGCTTTGGCTAAAGAACTTCCCACATTTGCTGCATTCGTAAGGTCTTTCTCCAGTGTGAATTCATTGGTGCTACCCAAGTGGGGGCTTGTTGCTGAAGGCTTTATCACATTTGTTGCATTCTTAAGGCCTTTTTCCAGTATGATATCTCTGGTGCTGAGTAAATCTGTACTTTTGGAGGAAGGCTTTTCCACATTCACTACTATACTTACAGTGCTTTTGTGCCTTATGAAGGCTTTTATACACTCACTGTCCTTTTGTACCTTTCCCCTGCTATATGTGAACTGGTGCCAGAGAAGTTCCCAAGCTTTCTGAGAAGTCCTTCCTGGCCTCCCATCAACTAAAGGGATTCCTTGATTCATGGACACTCCTGCTGGAGACCTTGCTCACATCCCTTCTGCAAGGTTGCTCTCCACCATGCTACTTCTGATAATGATGAAGCTTCTAACACATCCCATACATTATTTGTGGGTGACATGATACTCTACCACAAAAACTCCACTAAAAGACTGCTATACTTAATAAGCAATTCAGCAATATAGCTGGATACAAAGAACACTCAAAAATAAACAGTATTCCTGTACATGAATAAAAACTCAATAGGAGAAGTTAAGGAAACAATATCTTTTACAATAGAATCCAAAAAAATGAAATACTTAGGAATCAGTCTAATGAAGGATATAAAAGACATGTACATTGAAAACTATAGTACTCTGAAAAAAGATTGAAGAAGATATCAGAAAATGGAAAGATACCTCTTGCTCTTGGGTACGAAGAACCAATATAGTGAAAATGACCATACTTCTAAAGCCATTATACAGATTTAATGCAATTCCTATCATAATTCCAACAGCATATTTCACAGAATTAGAGAAAACAGTCCTAAAATTCATTTGGAACAAGAAGAGATTTTTTTTTGTCTTTTTGAAACAGGGTCTTACTATGCAGATCAGGCTGGCCTTGGGCTCACTTTGTAGCCCAGGTTGGTCTCAAACTCACAAGGATCCTCCTGCCTCAGCCTCCTGAGTGCTGGGATTACAGGAGTGCACCACCATGCCTGGCTTATGGAACCAGAAGAGACTTAGAACAGCAAAAGCAATTCTGGGTAACAAAGTCAAGGCAAGAGGGAATCACAATCCCTGTCTTGAAATTATACTATAAAGCTACTATGATTAAAAAAAAATCTAAGGATCAGTGGAACAAATTAGAAGACACATAAACAACTCCAGACATACTCAGCCACCTTATCTTTAACAAAGGTGTGAAACACATTCACTGAAAGGATAGCTTCTTTAATAAATGATGTTGGAAAAACTGGATTTGCACATGCTGAAGACTAAAATTGGACTCATACCTTTCATCATGCACTAAAGTCCAAATGGATCAAAGATCTAAATATTAAAGTAGAAAAATTAAATCAGCTGAAATATAGGATTGTGAAACATTGGTGTAGGCAAAGAGTTTATAAATAAAACTTGATCGAACAGGGACTATCACAAAGAATCAACAACTGGTATCTCATCAAAAAGCTTTTGCACAACAAGAGAAACTAATTGTAAATTTATTGGATTAAATCATGCACACAACAACATCAAGTTATAACAGAGAAAACCAGGTCCCTGAGTTTATCAGACACATCAGACCTGTAAATAATGCAACCCTCTCACCTGGACCATATAAAAGGAGGGACATTCAACAATGGGGTATGGTAGTGCCACACTGACCTGTCATCACACCACCTGGTAAACACAGCACAAGATCAAAAGACCAGGAACTCTGGATCTCTTTCCCCCAGTTTCAGCTCAGCTAAGATCAATCTCCTTGCTTAATAAAGCACATTCACACTGCAAAATGAGGCTTTAAACCAACCACACTCTCAACAAGCTCCATGGTCTTCATGTAGAAGCAAATTTTAATCTTGCTACCTGGAGTGACTTCCCACACCTCTGTAGACTCTCTGCTTGCCTTACTGGCTACCAAGTGAGCCTTGAGTACTTGGCCTGATAAGGCTGACAAAAGTGATGTAGCTCATAAATTTATTGTTACTCAATAATGGCTCATTGTGGACAGAAAGGCACATGTATGGACTGTTGCAGACATAGCTTGCTCAGAAATCCCTCTTATAAAATTGTTTTGTTAGCCAGGCATGGTGGCTCACACCTGTAATCCCAGCACTTGGGAGGCTGAGACAGGAGGATTGTTGTGAGTTCAAGACCAGCCTGGGCTACAAAGTGAGCTCAAGGCCAGCCTGAATGGCATGTGAGACCCTGTCTCAAAAAGACAAGGGCCAGGGATCTAGCTCAGTGGCCTTAGCACCTGCCTAGCAAGTGCGAGGTTATGAGTTCAATCCCTGGTGCCATAAATGAATAAATAAATAAAATTGTTTTGTTGCTCTTTAGACTAATTTTAATGAATTTTTGAGGTTCCATATATTATTTTATAGCAATGGTGGTGAATCTATGGCAGCTGTGTCACCCGCGGCTGTTTGTTTTTAACAGCTCTAAAAGATTTGCCATCACTACTGTAAAGAGAGTAAAGATTTCAGACAGTGTCTGGAGAGAAGTCAGGAGGGATTTTCAGTGGTTAGAAGCAGCTGGACGTGGCACTGGGACTGATTTCTTCAGAATAATCCAGAACTGATAACTGGATCTCAAGAAGTAAAACTTTCATCCAGATATTATTTCTCATCCCATACACTAATGCAGATTCAATTATTTTTCTAGGCACTAAAATCTATCTAGGAAAAAAAAGGGTTCAGTTACTACATGCCATTTTTCACCAGGACTACTGCAGGACTGTAGTAATCACAGAGCATATTTAGAAAAACAGTATCTAAATCTTGAGATAGCTAAGAGAAAAACTTTCAACAAAAAAGTATTATGTATTGAGAATCAAATTCGGGAACTCTATAACAGAGCTACATCCCTGGTCTATATATATATATATTTTTTTCTCTTTGAGACAGGGTCTTGACAAGTTGCCCAGGCTAGCCTCAAAATTGTCATCTCTTACTTCAGTGCCCAAGTACAGTACCTGGGATTACAGGCAAGCAACACCACAGCCCATTTCAGCAAATGAGTTTCTTAGTCCAAAGATGGACTCATGAATCAGGCAGCACTCAAAAATGCAAAGAAATTGAACTCTGATCCTCATGAGCAGTAAGCTTTTATAAACCAAACAGGGAAGCCAAGTAGAGAACTCATTGAGTGACTACAGCCAAGTTTGCCTTACTTGCGAATGGTGAGATGAGAACTTTACATTAGTCAAATGTGGTCTAGTGGGAGGTTACTTGTATAATCAATGGACAATATAGCCTTTTATGAATACTTGAAACTCATTTTTGGCTTTTAGCTTAAGTCAGTTACAAGAAATGATTCCAGGTTAAGTTCAGGTTTGCTTACACAATAGCAGAGATTACCTGGTTACAGGTATACATTCAAACTAATAACCTTACTTTAATGAGATAAACAATTATAAGCTTGCAGACAAGCAAATGTAATTTCATATGTGATTACCGTAACAAAGCACAGGGAGTTTAAAAGACGTCAGAAAATATTACTGAAACTAATAATTACACGGTTAACCAAATTTAGTGGCCAACACCAGAAGCTAAAGGGGAAGAGAATGAATTCTTTCTTAGAGCCTTTTGCAGAAGTGCGGGTCTACCAACATGTTAGCCAAACTTCCAGTCTCCAGAACTATGAGATAATAAAACCCCTCTGTAGAAACATGTCTAAGACATGTTGGAAAGGGCAAGATCCCAGTAAGGTATGAAAAAACACCAATGTCGAAGCAGTGAGAACAATAAAGGTTAAAATACTGTTACACAGCAAACTTGGCTACCATGAAGTGATTGCATTCTGGATATAATTTATTTTAATCATCCTTGAGTACACTGAGAATATCACCTCGAAGGGAGATGCTTGTAAAGAGCAGTTTATCCAGGATGCAAAACACAAGTAAGGAATCAGCAATATCATTTATTTCCTTCTCCTTACCCATTAGGTCCCTACTGTGTTTCAGGTACTATTGTGGGTCTATGGGTCACATCGGAGCACAAGCTAAAATACTCCCACTCTCACGTGGTTTTCATTTGAGGCAAAAGGAATGCAGAGATCATTTTAATGACATGGCCAATTATATTTTTATGCTATGGATAATTAAAAGAAATTGTTAAGAATGCTAAGAAAAGAGGGGTTATATTCTTGCAATTAAAATATTTTCACTGACTGTTCTGGGGGGGGTTGTTTGTTGTTCATTTGTTTTGAGGCAGGGTCTCATTGTGCAGTTCAGGGTGGTCCTGAGTTCACTATGTAGCCCAGGCAATCCTTGAAATCCCAGTGATCCTCTTGTTTCAGCCTCCCAAGTTCTGGGATACAGGTGTGTGCCACCAAGCTTGGCTTCTACTGACTATTAAAGGAACACTTCAATTGGTAAGAAAGCATTTGAGAAAACACTGAAAGAGGTTAAAGCCTGAGCCTCCCAGATATCTTGAGCAATTAGTTCTAAGTTCAGAAAAGAGGCAGAATAATGATCCTAAAGTATTATCATGTTTATTTCCTTCCAAAAGGGACAAGGACCCTGGGGCAATATATCCAGTTTAGTGAGCAGAAGAGTAGGCATGAGCTGAAGACTGTCCTGAGAGGGGAATGTAGACAGCAGGGAAAACCATTTTGAAGAGTTTTCAATTTTATTTAAATGAATCAGGGAGCCACAACAGTGATTTAAACAAAAGAGACTATTAATGATTTAGGACTATTATGTTGAGAATTTTCAGAAGCTGGGAGGCCATTTAGAAGCATGAGTAAAATGCACTTATTTTAGTAGAATGGTAGTAATGACTGAATCAGTAGTAATTGTCCTGAGATGTGGTCGGGTTTTTGACATAATGGGACAATATCCCATTTCAAATATCTCTGAAAATAATGAGCAGACTGAAAAGAATCGGGAGATCCTTTGATCAGGACTCGGTTCCCTAATTAGAAGAGGTTTATGTTATGTTGCATTCTGTTGCTGTGACAAAATACCTAGTGAAAACAGCTTAAGAAGGAAACATTTATTCTGGCTTATGGTTCCATAGGTTTCAGTCCACAGTAGACTGGTTTCATTTCTTTGGACCTGAAGTTAAGCAAAACATCATGGCAGGGCATGCAGCAAAGATGTTTATAGCATATGGGAAGCAGAGAGAGAGAGGATATGCTGACAAGCTTCTTCCTTTCCCTTTTGTTCCATTTAGGCCCAAAGCATATTGAATGGTGACACCCACATTCAGGGCAGGTCTCCCCCCTTGGTTTGCTGTCCCACATGCCAGTCATCTCTAGAAACACTTTCCCAGACACACCCAGAAATTTGCTTTCCTAATTTCCTAGATGTTTTTCAATCCAATAAATCACCGAGATTAACCATCACAAATACTGTAGCATTCACTTCCCCTTCTAAGAGTGTTACAGATCATTAAGTCTCTAGAAAGCAGATAAATTTTCATTGTGCAGTTATCTCTTTCAGGAAGATCAAGGATAGTGGTGCTGGTGAAAGCAGACAAGTTAAAGTGGACAAGGACCAGGTCATATATTGGAAAGCAAATCATTTAGGGATTTTTTTTTCCATTTTGCAATGAATAAACTGGTACCCATGGCAAGGATTTGCCTAGGTGGAAGACTGGACATGATTACATTGCTCAAGACTTGGGCCTGCTCTCTGTTGAGAAGACTGTAG
>RJWT010056115.1:0-10069 GCA_004365215.1 Cuniculus paca
AAGTTTGATTTGAGAAAGAAGAATTGCTAGATTTTGGCCATAGTAATAGAGAACATTTGCACATTATTGTATTTAAGCATACATGAATACAAGTTCACATAAGTTTAGAAATAAAAGATCTGAGCAGAACTCGTATAGCTCAGATATATGAATATTTTTAAAACATAACAGTCAAGTAAATAATTTACCAAATTGAATTGTGCTTTGAAAATAGGTTGTTTATTGAACATGAATCCCCCTCTGCTCCAAATTTCAGTGGGTCAAACTCACCAGTGGATGGATAAATTAAATAAATAAATAGATACATATATACATACATACTGGAACTAGTTCACCTGTACTGTATGCTTTCTGTATGAGTGAACTTTAGTAATCAAGTCCTATAATAATGAATCTATATATGAATACCTGAATGTAAATATTAGTGCCACTGGTAATCTATGTTACTATTTCATCTCTTTATATTTTTCCACAATATAAAATTTATTAAAAGTTACACATCTCCCTTGCAACTTTACAAAATAAAAATTATTATGAGAAATTCCATTTGATACATTTATAAGATAATTGTACAAATTATTTTGTCAAGGAAGCATTAGACAAACATTTGAAACCTTAAGAAGGAGATGATACAACTCTAATACTTGTTACTTAATATTGATTTTATAATAATGATGCAATCATTTTACATGAAAAGGTAAGCAAGTGAAGGAGGAGCGGAAAACAAATAATAACAGAATATGGATTCAGGTTAATTCAATGTCAATAGACTGTCCTTTAATCAAAATATGAAAGCTGATGTCATAAATAATTACTTTCCATGTTAAAGTATAAATAGATTTGATTCATTAATTCCCCATGAAGTAAATTATTTAATACCATAAACTGATCTTTTTACCCTTCAAAGGTAGCTGGCATATAATCAATCATTCAAAAACAGAGTGAGTGGGACCTAGACTCATTGGCCAATCAGTTCTATGAGCCTGGATATGTTTCTTGATGCTTCAATCTGGTTTTTCATGAAATTCAAGCAGTAGTATCATAACTATTAGAATGGCTAAACTAAAACATCCCAAGTCATTTGCTCACAAGAAAGGCAACTAACTGGATCTCCCACATGTTTCTAGTGGAAATGCAGAAGGGTACACCAATCTGGAAAAAAATTTGACAGTTCTTATAAAATTAAATATAAACTCATCATATAACCCAGCAATTACAATCCTGAGTATTTACCCTAGAAAAATTAAAACTCATGTTAACACAAATGTCTGCTATGCTTATTGCTTAACACAGCACTATTCATAAGGCCAAAAAATGGAAAATAGTATAATGATAAATGATATGGATATTTACATTTATTATATGACATGTGTGCTATAAACAGTGTACAGAAATATCCCCTCTAAGGATACAGTATTTAGGATATGAAACGACAAATGTAGGGATGGAGAGAGGTAGAGATATGATGAAGCAAGACTTCTTGGTGGTTTGCGATTTAGGAGCTAATCCTAAAAAGCATTGGAAATTGTGATAAGTACAAATAACCTTAAACATTAACTGAGTTATAAGCTTCTGCTTAATATCTTCAAAGGTTTCTTCTGGATGCAGTAAAGGGAACTGATTATAGATAACAGAAACCAGAAAGAAGATTCTAGCAGTACATTGGTCTCTAAATGGAGGTAGCTTGAACAACACCCAGTGTAGGGAATAAATTTAAGATATATTTTGGTGTGAGCATGGATCAGAGTTGCTGACAGGTCAGATTTGTAAAGGAGAGCCATATAGAGTTGTATATCAGGTTTCCTATCAAGGGGATTTGATTAGTATAGTGAGCCCATTTTCTGAGATATTTTGTTTTTATTTTCTTGTCAGGAGTAGACAGTAGTAGGAAGTACTCGAGAAAAATATACAGTCTACCTGTTTGGATTCAGAAAATATGAGAAGTTCATTCAGTTTTTTAAAAAATCCTTTTAATAAAGTTTGGAAATATCTAAATGATATGCCAATTTAACTAGTCTTACTTAAAATAAATCCCTCTGCAACAATTCTTTCCTTTTTTAAGAAAGCAGTATCCGACTTTTTTTTTTTTTTTTTGCTGATAACATCACAATTACTATTTCTAAGACACCTATCATTAATTAAACCTGTAAGTGGGTAAAAATTGTCATGGCAAGCTGGAAGTCATTTCATTTGAGAATCGTCTATGATTTGGGGTTGAGAGAAAATAAAAGGTAATTGTTTTAGGGTCTTTAAACACCTGGAGCATAGTGTTATTTATGACCATTTGAGGAAAGACAAATGGCTTCTTCTGAGAACTGCCCCATTGAAGGTGGATAACTCGTTTCCCTGCTTGCTGTACTCTCATTGCTACAAATGCCGGGTACTATTTTCAGCAAGCCATGGTTCCTCAGGCAGCTACTTTGACCTGGAAGAGCACCTCTCAGATTGTCTGCAAAGTGAAAGTGGATATACAAAATCTTCCCATTCCTAATTCAAAGGACCAGGTGAAGAGAGAATGCTCCATTTCTTTTCCTTTGAAATCCTTCTTTCCTATCTATCCCTCTTTCCCTTTTCTTTCTCCCTTCTTTTCTCTCCTCCATGTTAGCCAACACCTTATTCTGCACCTCATTACTTCTGCTTTTCATATTCCATTTTTCTTGTTCTAAACATTGGTTTTTAAAGTATTTATTTATTTATTTACTTTATAGAATATACTTATTGAGAGAAAGAAAGCTTCTGTCCGAGAGAGACAGAAGGGGTCCCGAGTGGGTGGCCCTTAACCTAGTTTTAAACCTGACACTCAAAACAACAAGCACACTACAATTAGTGAGCAATAATCATCATCACACTGTCTTCAGCATCACCATAACTGTTATGGTCCTGACATAATGCATTTGATATATTGTTTTTTTAGCATTCAAATATTTTGACCCTTGGAATCTTTTGGAATGTTATGATGTTAAACAACTGTGCCTTTTAAAAAATGCAGTCATTTTTGTTTTTGGTTTTTAGTCAATTCAGTAAAATGTAGGATAAGTAACTTTGTAGACAGACTAAATGATTCACTTTCAAAATGATTACTTAGGTTTCAGAGAGACACACTTATACTCATTTTAGGTAAGTGTGTGGTCTTGTTTTATTATGTGAAGATAACATGCTTAAAATCCACTCTTATGGAATCTCTCTCATTTCTCTGAAGTAGGGAATCTGCTGTTTGAGTAATTTATAGGGATTTATGGGTAACACCTGGTTTCTGGTTTTGACAGCCATAGTAGGAATTGCCAAAAGGAATTTGCAACTTTCCTGCATTGCAGTTTTGGATGACACCCAGGAAGTAAATGAAACCATTTGGTGCTGTAATAGGAAGCATTTGTAAAACACAGAAACTGACATTTCTACCATCACTGACTTCTCAAATTCTGGAAGAGGATATCAACCCTTCCAGGTAGTGTGAAACTGAAGTTGATGACATCTTTTTTATTTTCAAGTAGTCCTGAAATATAGTGCAAAGTTTGTGAACTGGTGGGTATTACCTAGAATGGTCTTAAATGGTCACTTTGAATCATTTCTTCCTCTGGAAACAATTATATTTGGTGTGATTTGAAAAGGAAGAAATTTATTTAGTCCATAATATCCTATCAAACTATATCTAAGCTCTGAGTCTGTAATTCTCTAAGGTTAGTGTTCTAGATATAATTTAATACATGAAATAAGGATTATATTAAAAGAATGATTTTCAGATATTTCTATGTAATATGACTAGAGAAAACAAAACATATTCCCTAGTGTTCACTCAAGTACCTTCACCTGTTATGCATTTTAGATTAACATAGTACCATTTTGTTTGGGTTGCTCCCTTTTTACATGCACATATCATTGAAAAGTGAATAACATTAACAAATAACATCATTCATACAATCATGTCCATTGCTTTGTCACAATCCAAATAGTCTATGAAATGAGGTAGTAATTTTACTCTTCAAATAGATAATGTTTCTGTGTGTGTGTGTTTAATATTAATCCTGAGGTTGGTGACTGTTTCAGGCAGCTCAGGCTAATGTAACAAAATATAAGGGACTGAACCATTCAAACAACAAAACAAAGAATGTATGATTGAAAAACACAGTGAATATGCAATTTTTAAACATTTATTAAAGATACATTGCCATTAATTCCTCTCAGAATACTACCCTTTGCTTTGAACATACATATCCCGTCATTCTCCCCACTTTCCGAAGCCGTTCTGGAATGTCTCTTCTGTGTGTGTATTCAGGAAGCATCATCAAAATTATGGCAAACACTGCTGCCAGGTGCTATTCAACAGCAAAGCAGGCTTGTAAAATCGTTACAGTGTGTCATTACTGACTTTGTTCACTTTATATGTTATGATGTGACTTCTGGCTCTTCCCCAAAGTCAAAATGACCGTGAAGGGTAACTATTTAAGTCAATTAAGGACATAGAAACAACCATGACAGACAGCACAGCTAAAAATACTTCCTGGTTGCAGATGGCTAAATTCTTGCTGAAATGACAGAAAGAGTGAATTATGCAAGTTCTCTTCTCTCTACTTAGGAGGACATTAGTTTCTTTTATGAGACATCTCCATTCAAATCTAATAATCCAGGCTCAACCTCCTAATACATCACATTTGTTGTTTAAGATTTCAATGTATAAATTTGGGAGGCAGGACACAATCAATCGATATTAAAGAGAATAAAGAAATTTATTGTATAAAATTGTATAAAGTAGCATTGTATAAATTCTTATACAATGCTAATAAAAATATTAATGACACAACAGTTGTAGATGATAATTCAGTAGTATTCTACTGACCAGTGATACTATATATACTATATTTTGTTTTGTAGATGATATACAAAGATATAAAACTTTATGAGCCAATATATCTATATAAGCAATAAGAGAAATCATACACACACACATATATTTACATACACATGAAAAGAAAACAAACTAAACCCCTAATGAGAAGACATTGGCCAAATATATATAATAAACACATCAATGGGAAGCCTACATAGTTGAAAAATGTGTAATAAAATATAAAAATGCTCACAATATTATACCTAACTTTTTAAGGCATGCATAATGTAAAAACACAAATCTAATTTCCCTATGTGCATTTTCTCACTTCATCTTCACTGTAATTGCTAGATAAATAAAAAGATGTATAGGGGCATGGTGACTTGCCTAGGATATTCAGCTGGAAAATGGTGATGTAATCACAGAAACCCTGAGAATTTGACTCTACAAGTCTTACGCTTATTCATACTACAGCATGTGAAAGAAGCAGCATGCAAAACAATACTGTTCTGTGTGTTCAATTTTGTTTTCTTTAAAAAAGTGGATGAGAGTCTATATACGTACAATGCTAATAAAAAGAACTGATAAGTAATACATCAAAATATTGATAGTATGAGTAATGAGGCAGGTGATTTAAAATTTGGTCTTTGTAGTTTCCATAATGTGCAAAATTTCTGCTCTGTGCATATTATCTTACAATCAGAAAAAGTCACTTAATAATTCAAGTTTTGAGAAGACTTAAAAAATCAATAGTGCCCAACAGTTGTCAATCAACACTGAAAATATCACTGAAGTTTATGCATAATACTTCAGTCATGTACTGAAACTTGCCTTCACATATGCTCTGTTTTTAGGTAACTTTCTTACTTGTTCCCAAATGTTCCTGGATTTGTATTCATTTCTTTGTGCTCCTAAATATATACCCAGCAATTTCTGTGATAAATACACCTAGTGCTCATTAATACCTATGTTCTCATCTAGTATCATGACACACTGCTGGACTTCATGCCCAGGACCCTTGCATGAGAGTGGTAGTGTGAAAATCCATCTTACCAATGAAATATGAGCAGATGTAAGATATATGGCAAAAGTATGTTAAGGAATGTTATGTGCATTACTTTGTGATGGGCATGTCTCTGCACTTTCTCTTTTCCTATTCTCAACACAAACAAGTGTAGAACTCTTGAGACCATATAAGACATTGGACCATTAGAAGGAAGGAGTCTGCGTTCCAGAAATTCTCTGTTAACCAGTGATGAGCAGCAACATAACAAAACTTAAAACTTCACTGTTTAGTCACCAAGATTGCAGTTTTATTATTATAGTATTTTTTCTGACCAATGTACCTACCTATCTTTCAATACTCAGATCAGTTGCCTCAGTGTCATTTGTTTATTCCATCTGGTCTTCACACTTCTCCTATATGAATCACAGGACTTTTTTCCCATAAGATCATTTGAGCAGCCCTATGAAAGAGGAGGTCTGTACATTTTTGTTGACAATGAAACAAAGAGCTTGCACCAGAAAGTTGTGCTTCCTTCATTAATAAAATTTTGTTATGACAAAAGAAAAAAATCCGTAGATCTAAATATATGCTTAGTGATGTTGGATTTACATTCTTTTCTCCTCATAAATTACTAACAAAATTTTCATAGACTTCCAATGGTCTAAAACTATTTTTAAGTAGCTCTGTTTCAAAAAAGTGTTTTCTATTAGCTTATATTTAACTTGTATTTTATCTTCACTGCTAGATTACACATCCTTTGTAACTAGAATTATATTTTATTCATCTTAGGTTTCCCCACAGTGTATGGATAAAAAGCGTATGTTCCATAAGTATTTAGAGGATAAATCAATATAAATTTGATGCATTTTGAAGAAATACATAAACTGTCATTGTATAATGAATATTTCAGGAATCAGTAAGTAATGACAAAATGATAAATGCTTTTTGAATAGTCTTCTTGTATTTAAGTCAGCACCTCACAACTGAGGAAGATTTTGTCCAGCAACTAACATTTTTGAAATATTTAGAGATTTTTTTTGTCAAAATTGAAAGGGAGACTACCAGCATGTAGTGAAAGAAAGCAGTTTTCTGAACATCTTATAATGCACAGGGCAGAACCCCACAATAAAGATATATTAAAAATGTTCCAAAGTATACAAAGTTGTCTATAGTGCTGTGATTGAGAAGCCTGAAAAGGCCCATACAAGCTAAGTACACTTCTAATTCATTCAAATGATACAAATCCAAATGATGCTGATCTAATGTTTTATGATGTCAACAGTTGCCCAAAATTAAACAGAAAAAGAAATATGAAGATACTTTTAAAAGAGGATATTCAAGGAAAAGTTCTTATTGAAATAGAGTTGCAGTCATTTGACAGCTGACTGAATGATGTCTTCTATGTTCCTGGTATGTTGCAAATTTCGTGGAAATTATGCAGGAAAACTAAAAGACTGACTCAGGCTTTAAAAGTCTGGAGCAATAAATGTATGATGCAAAATATCATGACAATATTTAACTCCCGAACCATGTGACACCATAGACCTCTTCAGTGCCACTGGAATTCCAAAATGACAGGAGAGATCAAGCGTATTTAGTAAAAAACCAACAACTCTATTATTGATCTTGGTCTAAATTTTGACTGATCCATGCTTCATTATTCTTTCATACTTAGAAACACCCTTCCGTGGTAAATAGAAATAGCTAAAAAGAAGAAATTTCCTTCTTAAAGTCATTTTGTTCTTAGCATGGAGGAAGAAAGGCCTGGTGGATTAACAGGCAGACACTCTGACCCTGCAGGGATACAGCGTCTCATTCAGTTTTGCTGTTGCCATCCTTTCCATCCCTTTAGATATGGAAGATCAAGTCCAGGATACAGGAACAAGGGATCTTCTCTTCTCAAGAGCTGGTAAACAAGTTTGAAGCAGGAGGATACTAAAATCAAGGCCAGCCTGGGCAACTTAGCTGGAGTATGTCTCAAAACAAAAGCAAAGACAAAAACAAAAACAAGTAGTATATAGTCAGTTCCTCGTGGGCTTCTCCCCATCCCTTGAAGTATCTGAATGGTGAGTTAGAACTCACACTGTCTTGCCCTATTATTTCTAATTCTTAAGAAGAAAAAGAAGAAAAGAGGTCTAGTGGGGACTAGGAGATGAAAAAGAAAACGTTGCTCATTAGCTCCCAAAGGTAGAAGAAATCTAGAAAATCCTATAGTCAGTGGTTTTGTTTGTCCTGAGAAGAAACTGAAGGCTCCAATGGGGAAATATTTCAAGGTCATCAGCGTATGAGTGAAAGAGATAAGAATCCAGGTCTTTGAAATCCCTGCTCTTTCCAGTAATACGAATAACCCAAGACCTTAATGCTTTTAGTCGTGGTTATTCTATTTCAAGATGAGAGAGGAAGCTAAAAAGGTAGACTAAAATGGTTAAGGGATCTCTCCATGAATAAAGGTTCTTGAATTTGCTCAAAATTCCACATACTGGGAAAAGATCTATACTTTCTTCCATTTTACAGAACTGTGCGAAGATTTATTAGTAAATTGCTAGGAAAATAAACAAAATGACTTTCCTCCCAAAGAAATAAAATAATTGACTTTGGAAAGAAGGGAGTGCTGTTAGCTGGCAAGAGAAGACATACTAGTCCTAACCGTATGCCTCACTTTTGATGTTTAAGTCATGCCCTGAACCTATGATCATCTTTGTATTTATAGATATGTATTTATGGTCTTGCACCATATAACAATATTTCAGTCAACAATAGGCTGCCCAGGTAATGGTGGCCACATGAGAGGACAATAGAACCGAACAGTTCCTATCACCTAATGATGCTGTAGCCATCACACAGTAGCACAATGCACTAGTCACATGTTTGTGATGAGGTTGGTATAAACAAAATCTGCTGTGATTGCTGGTTAAATAAAAGTACTGCACATATGATTGTGCACCTAACACTTGGTGATAACAATAATCTAATACTTGATGATGACAATAACTGACTATGACACTGGTATAGGTGTTTACTGTATTTTTATCATTATTTAAAAGTCTACTCTTCCTACTTAGAAAAAAAAAAGTTAACTATAAAATAGTCTCAAACTGGTCCTTCAGGAGCTATTCCAGAAGACAGCATTGTTAAAAGAGGTGGCAGCCTCATGGGTCCCACTGCCCAAACACCTTCCAGTGGGACCAGAAGTGGAAGTCGAAGACAGAGATATTGATAACCCTGATTTTGAACAGGCCTTGTGCGCATTTGTATCTTAGTTTGTAACCAGAAAGTTTAAGAAGTGAAAAAAAAAAGCTTAAAAATAGTAAAAAGCTGATAAGCTAAAATATGACAAAAATTTTTGTATAGTTGTAAAATGTGTTTGTATTTTAAACTGTTATTACAAAAAGTCAAAAAGAGTAAAAAAACTTAAAAAAAGTTTATAAAGTAAAAAATCAATTTATTGTTGAAGAAAGAAAAAACATATACTCAGTGCAGTATAAGTAGGCAGTGTTTATGACATCTACAGTAGTGGGTAGTAGTATCTTTGGTCTTCACTCACACTCACACTCATTTTCCTGACTTGCCTAGCTCTGCAGGCTCCAGTCACATGCTCTAACAAATGTAGTGTACAGGATCTTTCATACCATATTTTTACTGTACTTTGTCTTGGTTAATATGTTGAGATACATGAATACTTACCAGTGTGTTACAGGTGCCTACAGTATTCAGTCAGTAGCCTGATGTACAGATTTGTAGCCCAGGAGTAATAGACCATACCATATTGCCTTGGTGTATAGTAGGCTACACAACCTAGGTGTGTGGAGTATATTTTTTGGTATGTGCACACATGCGAGATTCTCAGAAAGTGTACCTGGCATGAAGCGACACTTGACTGTTTTACAATTGTCTAGATTACTTCTCACCTAACAAGACTCCCAGCTTCCTAGTAATGGTTTCATCATCTTGACACTGTTGATATCTGGAGCTGGACTGTTCATTGGAATGTGGTGACCCCAAGCATTGCACAATGTTTAACTGCCTCCCTGGTAGCATTCCCATACTCAAGTTGTAACAAGCAAAAATGTCTACATACACTGAAAAGTGTAACCTTTGTCAATGGGCAAGAGACTGTCTCTAATTGGAAACAGGTCTCCCTAAGCTTGCATGTGATGCCTTAGATCATGTTTAAATCTCCAAGCAGCGTACTGGATGTAACTGGTTCTCAACAATTGTATGTATTTGTATAAGTGTGT
>RJWT010056116.1:0-10070 GCA_004365215.1 Cuniculus paca
TGAAGTTACACAAGTAGTGATTAAAGAAAACTTTTCCCCAACTAAATCATTGGTTTTGATTGTGCGAAGGAAACTAATATAAAGCATTTCTCTAATCATGTCACTCTGTTGTGCAAAAATTTGAACGACTACCATTGTTTTCACTGTCCACTATGGTACCCACTAGCCACTCGTGACTATTTACATTTAAATACATTAAATTTAAATAAAATTAAAACCTTAATTTCTTATAGGGATGTGCTGCATTTCAAGGGCTCAATAGCTATATAGCGTGTGTGTTTCTTTTTCAGTCTATATTTGATTCCCTCAGTTCATAATTAGCTTCCTCTGTTTTCCACTTGTGAAATAGTTCCAAACTTTTGAGGCCCCACTTACAGGCCTCAAAAGGTTTCTCCATGAAAGCCATTGTTGTTTATCCTAATGGATTTAAGTGCTTTCTTCCGTTATCCTCTCTAGAAGATAATTTGTTCCTCTATGCTGCTTTGTACCTTGTGTGTATACCTTTGTTTCTGTCCTTTTGCCCAGCTCCTGAAATGTATCTTCGTGGTTGAACCAGTAATGCAGTTTATTATGACATCATGCACAAAATAAATGTTCTCAAATGATGGGTTGAGCAATTTAAAATAAATTTAAATATTACTTCTATTTGGTGACCCTTTGTAGCCCCATTGCTTGATGTGCTCCAAAGTTTGACATTTATTTGCTCTAATGGTTTTTAGGATTATAATTTTCTAACCCCATCAGCATCAACTAAAGAGTGGAGGACTGATTGCATCAAATTATAAACACAAGCCTTTCTTTGCTGGACTGTAATTCAGTGCTTGACCATTTCACTTGCCTTCGCTATTATCTCTCATGCCTGAAGCTAGCAAATTGAATGTAATTTAAATCAATCAAACAAATACAGAGTGTGTCCTAATCTCTGATAATTGGTGGCGGATGACAGGTAACCTTCCCATCCCACTTCGTCTGGTACTGGCTTTACCGAATCACAGTTAACAGGACAGAAAAGGTTGCTATGACCTTGTATATACCTCTCCAAAATACCCAGTCCTTGCAACACTTCCATTACTTAGAGCAAAACAAAGCCTCTTGTCCATCTATTTTCAAATTGTAAATTCCAAATAGATTACCAGAGGTCGTTGATCCTCCGGTTTCCAGAAGATACAGCCAAGGTTAGGGCATATTCCTTTAAAAGAACTTCCAAATTGTGTTCTTTTATCTTCAAAAACATTCTTGTCTGTAGCTTTTAGAAATCAGTAAGGTTATTCGTGGAGATTATTTCATGCTGGTGAAATGTTGGATGTCTTGGAATTGGAACTACTTTTATGAAAGAAGAAGACATTTTTTATATATCACAGTAATCCTGAGACACCATATTAAAAAGAAGGCTTTTAAAAAATGTGGATTCTTGGGGATACTCTTTCTGCTATCTTTGAGCTTGATAGCTATTGTACAATAAAATAGGAAAGAGAAATTACCCTTATGCTCAACCAGAAGTCAAAAGTATTCAATAAATGCCCTTGAAAATGGTTATAAACACCTCTCAACTCATCATCTTATTGTTATACCAGCGACTTCTCAGCAGGTGACTTCTTTACCTGAATGTTTTCAGCCTTGGTTTCTTCCTGTGCTCCAGTTCTGCCATGACAAAGGGTTGCTCGGTGTTTGTTCTGTCACTCAGTTAACGTTTATTATACACCAGGCGTGTTTTTGGGAAACAAAAGCACAGGTAATGTGATCAAAAAGCATATGGTCTCCCCAGAGGAAAAAGCATTTAAATCAAAGGTGTCCATAAGCGAAGGAGCAATCCAGCAGAATGGAAAGAGCGTGCACTCTAGAGCCTTCCACGGGGCTTTTCTCTTTCTTGTTTAAATACCTTATGTCCACAAGTTATCAACCAGCTTGAACCTCAGTTTTCTCTTTTTAGAACTGGATGTACTAATCCCTAACTCACTGAGTTATGGTTAAGAGTTAATTGAGCTGGTAAATGTAGAGTTGAAACTTTAAACCAATTCTCTGTCTCCAAATTCTAGTTCATTGCCTCCTGAATTGTATCCTAGAGCCTAATTTAAGACCCTGGTCCTAATTATCCACTGCTCCCTCTCCCGTGTATTAGCTCAAATTAGACTGAGTTGCTTTCTCGGGTACACTAGCCTCCTGTTTCATTGTCTTTCTCAGGCTTGTCTCTCCTCCTAGAATACATTCTCAGTTCTGCATGGCTAAATTCTTCTGCTTCAAAGATCTTGATGTAAAATAGCCTTCATCATTAAACTTTCCATGACCTCTGCATCATGTAACTGCAGGCACTTCCCATAAAAACCTCATAGCATTTTATTACACTTTGTAAGCATTGTATGTATTAAAGTTAAACTTTTATCAGGACATGTTTACAGAATGATTACATTGCTCACGGGGTGTTGGTATACATGCACAACGCATCTTAATTCTTTTTACATACCCCATGTACAGCAAGTACTAGAATAAGAATGATGATTAATATCTATGCACTGGAAACATTGTAACTGTGGTAATGGTTTGTCATTTGAGTTTAAGGAAGAGATGTGGCACAATCTTCACTTGGAAGTGAAAAGAAATTGATGGCATAGGGAAAAGGACCAGTCAGCTTTCCACATATCTTACCTTCAGGGTGTGCTTGCGCTTTCTACTTTTACCTAATTTATTTTCTTTTGTTTCTCTTCAGTAAGCTAATTTCTATGTCCTAAAAGTCAATGAAAGTTGGTGACAATTAACCAGATCTATATTTGAAAAAAGACTGCCCGATCTAAGTCCTAGTGCACAGTATGAGCATATTCAGTATGCTCGAATATGCTTGAATATGTTTCTTGGTTAATGTGGGTTTGTTTACTTATTTTTCTTGAACCATCTCTCAGATGTCTTGAGTGCTCAAAAAGATGCGAATCTCCAGACCTTCAAAATATTTTAATTATTGAAGAAAGAACAGATCTCATGGGCAATCCCATTTTACTTCAGAGGCCGTTAGACCACTCGTCCAATAAATAAGTTGAATCTTCATAAATAAGAACTATTTTCTGTGTGAGCAATTTGGAACTCCTTGTTGTGAAGTTTGCTTCCAAAGACTTTGAGAAAACATAATGAATGAAATTTTCATTACTGAGAAGTTGATTTTTGTGTGTCTGTACAAATACTAGTAAGGTTAATTGATCTGTATGAAATACTTCAGCTCTCTGATGAGGAAATGTGATCTGAACAGAAACACTAGTTGCTTTCCTGGCAATCAACAACCAGGCAGGGATTAGAAGGTGTTGGGACCAAACCAGTGGGCAGCTCTGTACCGTTGTGCATGTCCACTGATGCTGCCATTAAAAAAATTTTTTTTTCTTTTGCAGGAGTGGCCATTGTCTTCATGTCCTCATTAATGTGAATACGTATAAATTCTGATTTATAACAACAATGCATATCTGAATATGCAAAAATGGTTCCAATGAACTCTGATGAACTACACCTTTATAATTTCAATTCACTGTTATACTTTCCCACTCTAGGCTATGAAGTAAACCCACAGGGTGATCAGAACATACAGCAAATGTTTACATGTAAAACTTTTATTACGGTACAAGACACAATGCCAATAATTCTCCTCAAAATACTCCCCCAACTTTAAGCACACTCATCCCAGCATTCTTGCCACTTTCTGAAGCAGTTCTGGATGTCCTCTTTCCTGAGCGTCTTTAGGAAGCATGATCAAAAATACGGTGAGGTAAGGGCTGCTGACGAGTACCATCCAACAGAAAGGCAGGCTTGTGAAAACGTGATGCTGTGTCCCCATCTACCGTATTCATCTGATCTGGTACCCTGCAACTTCTGGCTTTTCCCCAAAGTCAAAATGACCATGAAAGCTAAACACTGAATAGATTCAGGCTTGACATTGAGGTAGCTATGACAAGACAACTACAGACATGAAGGAAGACTTCTAGAACTGCTTCAGAATGTGGCACGAGTGATGGGAAAAGTGCCTTTGAAGCAAAGGAGAGTATTATGAGGGCATTAAGGGTAACGTGTCTCTTATTGTAATACATTTTTAACAATTGAAACGTTTGCCATATTCTTCAATCACACTGTATACCCTTCTGTTTGCTTACTTATATTGGCCACTAATAAGAGCTTTAAAACAGTATTGATTCGGCACCTATAGATGGTCAGATTTAAAATCTTGTTCATTTTATCTGTCTCTGCCAGTTAAAACAGACCCTGCAGAATTAGTTTCGCCTCTTTTCATTGTTGAGATAGCCACAGAATTTAAGTTCTTCATTTTTCCAGTTGTTTAGAGTTTTGAAATTTTAGCTAATAAGAAAAGATTTTTAAAAAGCATTTCATATTGAATATTTCTGCTACATATTTCTCACATCCTTTAAGAGAGGACATACTATTTTTTCTTATTTGTCTAATCATTTAAACAGAATTCTAATTATTTTATTCTATATAGAAAACTTGCATTATCCAGTTGACCTATGGATAATTGTCTGTTGATGGTCATTGTTAACTCTAAATGTTTATAGACAGTGTTGTTTCATGTTGAAGTATTTGATCCATGATTGTGACAGGGAACTGGTAATCTAACTTTATAAAGCTGTTTTTTCCCCTCCTTCCCTCTTTCCCTTACCCACTATTGGGCATTGAACCCAGGGCCTTCACTCTGAGCTGCAGCTCCAGACCTTTTTATTTTTCATTTTGAGAAAGGGCCTTGCTAACTGAGCTTCCCAGACTGGGCTTGAACTTGTGGTCCTCATGCCTTTGGCTCCCTCCCAGAGTACTGGGATTACATGTATGTGCCACCGTGCCTGGCTATGACAAGCTGTTCTATTTCCACTGTATCCACAGCCACCGGCTACATCTTCTCTTCACTTCACTCATATGGTGGAGTCTCCTAGCCTAGCACGTTCCGAAGAACTGACTTAGATCTGGTGGGTAAGGTATGCTTTATAGCCCTTCTGCTTTCATAGCACTTGCCATTTTCTCATGAGCCACTAGGGAACACGCTCCGGTTATAATTTGGGGCATGGTTAGCAAGAGCTAAACATACTTCTCTCTTCACTTCCTTTGACCCCTCCTTAGAATTTTGAATGTGAGTACAGGAGAGGAGTCTCATCAATCTCCTCTGATGCTCTCATTGGTGGAAAAAAGAATACAAGCTATTATGTAACCTCTCAGGTATTGCAGCACCACGTAGGAGTATCAGAAGGATACTAAGGAGACTGGGAAATCAGTTCTATGCATGATTATGGACCGCGTATGGAAAACATGCCCCCAGTGTCTTCATTGAGCTAGGCAGGCTAGTGCCTTAAATTATGCTGGAACCCATAAGTCCACAGCTGACTTATAATCATTTCCCTTCCTATGATTTGAACTGTGAGTCATCTGTTCTGCTGAAATTGTGGACACATTGGTGTATTTTTAACTTACTATGAGCCACACTTCTAGAATAAAACAGAACAGAAATGCAATATGCTGGGGTCTAGGGGAAAATGGCGTGAAAGCTCTTGACTTGAGATCATGTCTGGCTCTTGCAGGGGTGTTAAAGGGCTCCAGGGCTGGCGCTCTCAGCAATATTCCCCAGGGCTGCCTTACAAATCCAGGAGCAGAAAAAGCACAATTTACACAGTAAAATTTCCCTTTAGGCTTTTGTTGTCCTTTGTTTCTATGACCATCTTTCTTCTGAACCTTGTGTTATTCCCCTTGTGGCCCCCAAACCAAGCACTGGTGAGTATAATCTATATATATATATATATTTGTTAAGTCTGTCTACCCATTCATTCATTCATTAATTTGTTCCTTTATTTAACAGATATTTATTGAGCACCTATGACATTCAAGAGCTCATGCTCAGCATTGAATATGCAGCAGAAAACCAAGCAGTCCTTGACCAGAAAGAGCTAAACTCTGTGTGTGTGTGTGTGTGTGTGTGTGTGTGTGTGTGTGTGTGTGTTTGGAATGGAGAAAGTCAGGCTGCACATTAATAACTGCACAAACAATTCTATTTATATGTGCTCTAAAGGACTGGGGAGTCCTAACCAAATTGTGCTATTTAAGTAGTAATACTGTATAATGTGGAGAGAATTACTTAACCCTCTGTATTTCAGTTTTCTCCTTTGTAAGAGTTTTGTAGGAATTGATGTAAAATCTCTTTTAAGCCTGAACTTTATAATTCTGTGCTTACTTTGTGAAAAACCATGTTTTGTACAAAGAGCATCTTGTTAAAATTAAAACCAGTAACAATAGTCAGAAAAATTAATAAAATTTTTAACTGTCTGTGGCCTTAATGGGAACCTCACCACACAGAAAGAAACAAAAAGGGATGTCTGCTAAGCAAAAAACAGAAACACGGTTCCATGGAAAATTAGAGTAAAGTGCATACAATTTCTGAGTGCTAAGTGTCTTTAGCATTTTGGTTAAGACAATGGTAGGAAGAATTACCTGAAGCCTCTTTCACTCCAGAAGGTTAAAATAGTGTCGGGGTTATGGAGCAAACGTTCTTGGGAATAAAAGCATTAAATTATACAAGGCTGTTTTATAAAGGCTCTGTTTTGGGTAAGAGACCTTTGGTTCATTGCCAGGTGAAAGGAACTAAAACAGAGCTGATGATCCTTATCAACGAGAAAGGTGGGCAACAAGGAGAATAGAGAGTTTGAGGGGTTACCTCCCTGTTATGGTATATATCTAGATATAGCCTAAGAGTCTCCTGTGCTCACAAGTGGGGCTTTTGGAGGCAGACTGGATTATGGGGGTGCTACAGCTGACTTGGGACTAGGAGGTAGGCCCTGGTCAGAGACCAGTCACTGCGGTGGTGACCCAGAAGGACATATCTCCTTTCCTGCTCCGTCCTTCCCTCTCTGCTTCCTGTGGCCATGAAGTGAGTAGCTTTCCTCTGCCCAGGTCCTTCTTCCCTACCGCCTGCCTTGCAAGGCCTGAAACCTCTAAACTGTGCGCCAAAATAAATCTGTTATCCTTTTAGTTGTGGGTATTGTGTCCCGGAAAGCAGGAAAGTGACTAAGATACTCTATCTCCCCTGTGGAGGAGGTAAGGGAGGCACTCACATGATTTCTTCCTATAAACTCACTATGTCCAAGAGATAGTGCAGACAGCTGTGCGTGCGTTGGCCTTACCTGTGCCACGGAGAGTCCCTGAGGCGCAAGGAGGCACAGGCTTATTAACAGGCTTGCTGGTTGCTGCGTGAGTGAGGAGACGCCCACATGAAAGGCATGTGCTAAATAGGGATCCTCCACTGATGGCATCTCTGGTGACTAAGGAGAATTTCTGATACCTGAGTACTTCACTGGTGAGATCCCCCACTCGCCCCCTGATGAGACAACAGATCAGAAGCCAGCGCAGGGGTGATAACCACAGAAAAAAGACGACTCTGCCACCACCCAGGCAGAAGCACAGTATGCCTGGAAGGGACCCATGGCGACACCCAAGAATGATGCATCCGACCAAGCAACTCTGGGCAGCCAGAGCATTAAACCCTTGACCTTGCCCGAGAGGAGGCTTGGACAGGGAGAATGGGCTGCTGACCCGGCCAGCAGATTCAAATCGTAAATTACTCCAGTACAGCAGATATGAGACCCCATGGCTCCAGGGCCATCACCCAGCAGACCAGAGGAAGAAGAGGACCTGAGGCCTGAGGACCCCAGCTCCTTTGTGCCACACCCTCACCTCAGCCGCACCCTGCTCTCGTCACAGGAAGACAGAGAGACTCTGCATGTTCATCTAAGAGACCAAATACCACACAAATGGGCATTTAAATAGAGTAAGCTTTAGAACACCTGGGCTGTGAGTGAATTTTATTCCCACTTAACAGTGAATGAGGACCTGAGGAAAAATCTCAAATAATCATAAATGAATAAAATACTTATATTTACTTTGTATTCCTAGGTTTCCTCTTCCTTTCTTCCTCCCTCCCTTTCCTTCCTTCCTTTCTCCATTCTCCTCTTCTTTCTTCCCCTCCTTCTTCCTTCCCTTCCTTTCCTCCTTTCTTCCCTTTTTCCTCCCTTCCTTCCTTTTCTTCTTTTTGAAACAGCTTCTCACTTCGGTGCCCAGGCTCCTGAGCTCCTTGAGCTCCTGAGCTCGAGCTGTTCTCTCACTCAGCCTCCCGAGTAGCTGGGCCCACCAGCGTGTGCCCCAGCACCTGGCTTATTCCGAGCTTCTCGAGCCTGGATTTCTGAGCCCCTATACATTATTACCGAGTTAAACAAATCATTGTAAAACCAAGTCTGCAAAATTAGGTTCTCTGTTGAAGAAGTATCGTAGTAATGTGATGCAGAAAGAGTGTCTGTGGTGGAACCTGTTTTAATATGAAATACAGTGGCTTCGTTTCCCAGCTCTGCTATGTACTTATTAGATGCACAGCCTTGGGCACACATTACTGGATCTCCCTCTTTCAATTTCTTCATCTTTAGAAAAGATAAAGGAAAGGCTAGGCTTTTGGATTATTATAAGGATTAGAAGCAACACACAGGGAGTTCATGTGCAGTCCCTGGCATACAAACGATGCTACAAATTGTCCATTATCATTGATAAGAGTACTCTATGCTGTGGCTTTCTTATTCTGTATCAGGGAAACCAGAATCTCTGTCACCCTTGCTTCCCTTTGGTTTTCATGAAAAAGGCTAAGTAAGTTTCTCAGTCACAGCTAACGCTCTTACTATACATTGTGGACAGCCTATGCTCACCGGAAACTGCACTGGAGGCTGAATCCTACTTTTACTTTGCAGAGTCCCTTAAACTAATAAGAAAAAAAAAATGAGAACGAAATGTGAAATTTTCACTTGAGAAATCACTGAAATTCTTGAGACTTGTCTTTTAGACAACAATAACGGTGAGCTGGTAAATTTTTATTTAATCCTCTGAGATGGCCAATTAGGTTATTTTTTGCTCCAGTTCCTTTTTTTGAAACATAGGAATATTTTGTCCTAAAACATCAACAAGTTACTTTAATTCCCTTTAAAGAGCTAAGTAGGTACCTATCCTGATGGAAAGGACAGAAAGCGTAGACTATTTATGAAAACAGTCATAGATAACAAGAAGTTATTCTTAAAATAGCACCATTTACCAGTTCTATCAATACAAAAATAGCAAAAGATACAGAGATTTTCTGTTTCTGGCAATTTATTTAGTCATAGCATTTCTTCATACCAAAAGCATTTACCAGCATACATTTTTTAAAAAGGCAACCACAACATCTCTTAAGCTCTCTAGTTCAGGTGGACAAAATGTATGCAAACATGATTATAACCACTGAGATGAAAACAGAAAAGCTGATCTATTCCCTATGCAGTAAGCCCCTTCTTAGCCATATTTTGCTTTCTGTGGCTTCAGTTACCTCAGGTCAACCACAGTCTGAAAATTTCGGAGAAAAGTAATAGATAATTTTCAAGTGGCATGCAGCTCTGAGTAGTGCAATGAAATCTGGCACCTTCCTTTGCGTCCTGTTCAGGGTGTGACTCATTCTTTTGTCCCAAGCATCGGCACTGCACACACTATCCGCCTGTCAGTAGTGCTCTCGATTTGCAGGTCCGTTGTCACCATATTGCGGTGCTTGGGTTCAAGAGACCTTTATTTTACTTAAAAGTGGTCATGCCCCCCAAAAGGAGTAATGCTGGCAGTTTGGTTGTGCCAGAGAGAAGCTATTAATCATTTTCTTTAAGTGAAAAGGTAAAAAAGGTAAAAGTTTTTGATTTGATAAGAAAAGAAATATATGCTGATGTTGTTAAGATCTATAGCAAGTTGCTGTGAGTTTCTTACTGTATCTAACTTATAAATTAAACTTCATCATGGTTATATATGTGTAAGAAAAAAGCAGTATATGAAGGATGTGGTAGTGTTACAGTTTATATCTAGATGTTCTCAGAGCCTCGTGTGCTCAGAAGTAGGGCCTTTGGAAGGTGATTAGATTACGGGAGCTCATAGCTGACCTGTTATTAGGACATAGGTGTGGTCGAAAGAGGTGGTCACTGTGGGAGGGACGTGGAAGGTTAGATCTCCTGCTTCCTGTCCCCCATGCCTCAGCAGCACTCCTCTGCCACATGCCT